>APFE031020018.1:0-12397 GCA_000404065.3 Pinus taeda
GATACTGGAGAAGTTCAACATGCATGGCTACAAGCCTGTTGATACTCCTTTTCCTGGAGGTTGGAGGAAGGAGGATGCCACTTCGGGAGAAGAAGTGGATGCCACTGTTTATCGACAGTTGGTGGGGTCGCTGATGTATTTGGTCAATACACGACCTGATATATGCTATGCAGTTAACCAGCTTTCACAAGCTATGGTTAAGCCTACCAAGCTCTTCTGGAAGGCGGGCAAGCATGTATTGCGCTACTTGAGAGGCACATCGGGATATGGTTTGTGGTACAGACAGGAGGATGAGGTGAAGCTATGTGGCTTCACGGATGCATATTGGGCAGGGAGCCCAACGGACAGAAAGAGCACATCAGGAGGGGTCTTCAGTATTGGATCGACAACAGTTTCTTGGTACAACAGGAAACAGAGATCCGTGGCACTCAGTTCAGCGGAGGCCGAGTATATGGCAGCAAGTTTGGCTGCATGCGAGGCTATATGGATGAGGAAGATCCTAGTTGGTTTGTTCGGTTTTCATTTGGATCCTACTGTGATTTACTGTGATAACCAGAGTTGCATTAAACTCTCGGCTAATCCTGTATTTCATGATAGATCTAAACATATTGACATCAGGTACCATCATATCAGAGATTGTGTGCAGCGGAGGATCATGTTACTTTCGTACATCCAACGGAGGATCAGGATGGTGATATTCTGACGAAGGCTCTCACCAGGAGAAAATTCGAGTACCACCGAGGCAGGATAGGGGTTGCTGATAATCCATATCTTGTCGAGAGGGAGTGTTGAGATTGTAACAAGATGATGGAGCTTAGTGAAAAGAGGCGCCTTCACTAAGTGGGCCCGCAGGCTATTTTTGGCGCAAGTCTATTTTTAGACTATGTCTATTTTTAGACATATGGATCATGTCTATGGATTGCAGGTTGCTGTTTATGGATGATTTATCAAGTTGGAAAAATAGATGGACTTCTATTTTTGATGAAAGTGTGAGTGATCAAGTCTATTTTTAGACTGGCTGTCAAAAATAGAAAAGTCAAATATTATTATCTCACAATAATATTTGGACTATAAACTAAATCTTATTCTCTTGGAGCACTTCAGTTTGAGCTACAGAGGTGGCACATGCAGCTGTCAGAACGAAATACGCTTTTCTTATGAGTCAGTTGAGTTGTTGCATGCATGACGTCGGTTAGAACTCAATCAGTTGAGTTTGGTGGAGATGATTGTGCAGTTGATGGAGTTGTGTTCAGTTTAGCTTTGTTAAACTGGTTGTATTTAGTCTAACTGGAAAATAGACTAGAGATGAGTTGGGTGAATTAGTTATTAATTAATTCACAAGTTACTAACTCATAATACAACTAATGAATACATCAGTTAACTCAATTGCATGTCAGTGCATGTTCAGTTCAGCAGGGACAGATGTTAGAGGATCAGATTGCTATCAGTTGTGACTATAGTTGTGCATCAGATCTTGCACAAATCAAGGGATTGAGTATGCCAATGAGTTTGCCCACATATTTTCCCACATTTTAGCTTGTGCTCACGTGATTTAGCCAATCAAATACGTGGTTTCCTTGGAATTATCACCGGTTCTTGTGCAGGTATTGAGCAGCGGAGGCAGGAAAGCAGCAGAAGAGATTTGAGCCAGTGATTGATTCAGATCTGAGCTGTATTGTGTGTAATAGGTGGAGCTGGTATTGGATTGCTTGTGATAAGCATTGTACTTTGTAATGTTACATGACTCAATCATTAATATACAGATAGTTTGGGTTTTTAGCGAGATGCTTTCCCCGGGATACATAATGTGTTAATGTGTGAATGCTCTTGATGTTTTATTGTTATTGATGCTGCTATATTGATGATCAACGTAGAGGAGCTTATGTATTGTGTATGTGTTCCACAATAGTACATCATTAGGATAATATTTGTTGAATATGTGTTAAATTATTCAAAATTTCTATAACTAGGGATACCATGAGTGAATAAATTTTTAATGAGGACCTAGGTGGAATGACAAAAATTTCTAAGCGATACCCTAATATGAATATGGAAAGAGGAGTTTTGATCACTGATGGAAGTATGCAAATACTAAATCTAACATAAATAAAACAACTATAACCTTGAGATCTATACTAATATTGCTTTAGAATGAACAATAATCAAATGCCTAAATTAACATAATCAATTCGATAAAGATTATTACGCAGATGTAACACACAGCTAAATCTAGAATCTCGTCTGAACAAAAAACACAAACCAGAATCTTCAATCCTCACAGTAATCAGAATAGTGCTAAATTTATAGACTAATAGTAATGAACAATCATAAGAATGAACAAAAATGATTATAACACAATCGAAGCAGTAGATCTCCTATCGACTGGGCCCAAAGTCTCCAGAAGTCCCTGCTAAAAGATATTCAAAATATGATTATGGATGAAACACAATCTTCTTTATTAAAATTAATAACAAAGTTACAACATCATAGTAATGAAAGTATCTATGTCCAAAAAGAATAGTTGCAATCTCAAAATTCCTAACTAGTTGTTCAATTCACCTCCTGGCTTTATATAACTTTTGGAAAAATAAATGGACATAAGTGAAACCTCAAGATCAGGGGATCCTGAGGATTTCACAACACTCGATCTGATTTCATCATAGAATAGCATTGGTCCTCCTGGTCTTCCTTTTTCCTTCCTACTCAAGACGTTTTCCTTTTCCTTTCCTGGTTGTTGTTGTTCTATCGATTGAACAACAATCGTCCAATCCACGTCCCTACATATAAAGATAGTGAAAGTTAGTTTTTTTTGCCCAAATTTATCCAATTTGTTAATAATCGATTTTACCCAGCTTCTGCTATTGTTTCTTCTATATTTATTCCTAAAACGAAGATAAACACATGAATACAAATGCTTAATTAAGCTATTACAAGGAGAAAACATACATTTTCCTCAGCCCAACATACTCCCCTGCTTACCTTTTTGTATGTCCCCATGTAATAAGATGGTTGAAGTGTAGTTGAGTCAAGGAATAAGCAGGATAAGTTGAAAATAATTAATATTATTTTGTATTAATGAAGAAATGGTTATACAAGTTGTAACGTATCTCCTTAGTTTAGGATTTGTTCCTAGAGTTTAGGAGTTTGGTTGCAACTTCCTATTGTACTTAATGTTGTAATCTTTCATTCATGAATAGTAGAGTGAACGGAGAGAGTTCTCTTAGTTTGAGTGCAGTCTCCAGGTGCAGTACTCACCTGTGAGCTGTAACTCCTTCTTTTTCAATTCAAGTTTGATTTTTATCTTGATATCAGAGCTCAGAGTAGGGACAACCTTAATTTTTCTTTTCTTTAGGAATGCATCCTTGTACATAACTGTAGTGGCGATGGAGTATACAGAAGATTTGTAGGATCAGGTGGACTGCAGTAACACCTATAGCACAGGTCTTAGATGATTGATCATCTCTAAGCGCAAGAAAGAGTTGGCGCGGGTTTTTAAGGAACAGTCACGCCACTTGATGCGATTTTGAGAGGGATAGTCACGCCAACGCGCCAGAAATGCTATTGGCATGAAAAATCAAGCCTTAAGCATGCCAATTTCGTGACTCGCATTGATTTTGTTTCTGGCGTAGGTCTTTCGCTGTTAAGAAGCACCCGCCTCTTTCTCATTGGAAGATCTGCAAATTTTTCTTTTTTTTGCAGATCAGCCTTGCCCAGTGGTGGCCTTGCCCGGTGGTGGCACTTTGAAGCTTCAGATCTTCTCGGTGGCAGCAGATTGGATTTTCCCAATGGTGGTGCATTGTAGTTCCTAATCTGTTCGGTGGCAGTAGATCGGACTTTCCCGGTGGTGGCGCATTGGAGTTCTTGATCTGTTTGGTGGCAGCAGATCGGACTTGCCTGGTGGTGGCTCATTGAAGGTATAATTTATTTTTATGTTTTTCAGTAAAACAGAGGTTTGGATCTGGTATATGGTGTTTTTTGTGACCTGAAAGTGTTCAGTTGGATAGACTTATTCATTAGAGGATCAGAAATTTTATTAGTCCAATATGAATAACAATACAGAATCGTACCTCCACGAGTCTGGCAAACTCGATTGATCGAATTTCACCCACTGGAAATTCAAGATGCAGACTTTACTTGAAAGCACAAATGCATGGTCAATTTTTATAAGAAATGAGTTGAGACCAGGATCAGCTGCAGAAGAGCAAGATTGGGATAAAAGGGAGACAAAAGAGAAGGTCATATTGAAGATGTCCGTCAAAGACAATGTTATCCCACATATTAGAGACTGTAAATCAGCCACTAACATTTGGACGACGGTCAAAAACCTATACCAAATGCAGAATACAAACCATGTCATGTCATTCAAAGGCAATTTGTTTGCATTGAAGATGGAGGAGAATGAGTCCACTGTTGGATTCATTGCTAGAGTTAAAGATCTGAAGGATAGATTGGGAGATATCGGAGAGAAATTTTCCAATTCAGATCTGGTCACGATCACATTGAACGGAATGACTGATGAATACCAGGTGTTCATCTCAGGGTTGTCAGCAAGGGAGAAATCCCCTGCGTTTGAAGAGCTAACGGGGTTTCTGCTACAAGAAGAAGAGAGACGACAAAATTTGAAATCAAAGCACAATGACCTTGCTCTGATTGCAAAAAGAAGACAGTCTAGAGGGAAGCAGCATCAGCAACCGCAGCAGAAAGGTGCCAACACATTTCATAAGAGACCATCTAAAGGTATGTCTGCTAATAATTTTCCCATCAAGAAATGTTTTTACTGTGGAAAACCTAGTCACCAGATTAAAGATTGTTATAAGAGGCAGGTAGACGAAGGAAGAAACAAACAGAGAAAACATAAGGGTTACTTTGTTGAGGAAGAAGAGGACCATAGCCACGAACTTCGACTATTTATAGTCGACTGTGCTCTTTCAGCTTCAAAGGGAGATGAGGACGACATATGGTATGTCGACTCTGGCGCATCCTCACATATGACTGGTAAGAAGGACTAGTTTGAATTTCTTGAAGAAACTTCATGTGGGTCAAAAATATATTTAGGAGATGATATTGGATATGAGATCAAAGGATATGGTGACATTCCTATAAAGTTACCTAGTGGGGACATTAGACATCTTAAAAATGTATTGTATGTTCCAGGAATTAAGAAAAATTTGGTCTCTGTCTCAATGATTACTGATCAAGACATGCAATTTTAATTCTTTAAGACTAACTATGTCATTAAGGATTGCCAGATGGAAATAGTTGCAACAGGAATGTGTGTGGGGAACCTGTACAGACTAGATGTGAAGAGTATGCCACAGCAAGCAATGGTTGCAGTTGGATTGACAGTTGAAGATCTCTGGCATTAGAGATTCGGCCATCTAAACCTGCAAGACCTCATCTTACTTCAGAGAAAAGGTATGGTTGATGGACTCCCTGTTCTCCATAATGTTAAGCTAGATTCTGATGGATGTGCATTAGGGAAAATGCATAGAGAAGAGTTCCCTTTACATGTCAATAGAAAGGAAAGAGATATTTTAGAACTGGTGCATACAGACATCTGTGGACCTATGCAAACTAGGTCATTAGGAGGAGCATATTACTTTCTTTTATTTACAAATGATTGCACTAGATTTTCATGGATATACTTTCTTGAGTAAAAAGAGTCAAGCCTTTCATTGTTTTAAAGAGTTTAAATCCATGGTAGAAAACCAGACAAGAAAAAGGAAAAAAATTCTCTGCTCAGATCAAGGGGGAGAATACAGGTTGGAAGAGTTCATGGATTTCTGCAAGCAGCATGGGATTGTGCAACAGTTTACAGTGCCCCACACTCCACAGCAGAATGGAGTGGCATAATGGAAGAACAAAACTCTTGTGGAGTGCGTAAGGAGCATGCTTCAAGGTAAGGGTCTATCAAATGGTCTTTAGGCAGAAGCTATTAACATTGCTGTGTATTTAAAGAATAGGAGTCCTACTAGATGTTTAGGCTTCAAAACCCCTTTTGAAGCATTGTTTGGATTCAAACCAGCAGTGAATCACTTAAGAATATATGGGTCAAAAGCTTATGCTCATATGCCTAAGTCAGATAGGAAGAAGTTAGATCCCAAAGCCCTGAAATATATATTTGTTGGATATGGCACTGAGTTCAGGGCATATAAGTTATATAATCCTGTGACTCACAAGGTTTTTGCAATCAGAGATGTTATATTTCATGAACAGGTTCAAGAAGAAAACGATGACTCTAACAGTGATTGCCACATTCAATTGCTATTGGAAGAAAACAGTGAGGAAGATGAAGAGCTGGAGCAGAAACAAGAAGAAGAAGTAACAGATAATGTAATCAATGATGATGCAAGCCTAGAAAAGGCTGAAATAGACAGAGTTGAGGTAAGTCCCCTACCAAGGAGATCAGGTAGGAAGACTCAATTATCTTCTAGATTGAAAGACTATGCATTAATGTCAGAGATTTTAAACATTGTAGAACCTGCAAATTATGAGGAAGCAAGTAAATTTGATGCATGGAGGGATGCAATGTATGAGGAAATAGAATCAATAAATAGAAACCATACTTGGGATTTGGTTGAATTTCCTGAAGGTAAAACCCCCATAGATGTACATGGCTGTATAAACCAAAAATAAATGCAGATGGGAGTATAGAGAAACTTAAAGCTAGACTGGTAGCAAAGGGTTACTCACAGCAAGAGGGAATAGATTTCGATGACACCTTTGCTCATGTAGCCAAACTAAACACCATTAGAATGCTAATTTCCTTAGCAACAAAGCACAAATGGCAGCTACACTAACTAGATGTTAAATCTGCATTTTTGAATGGTGACTTGAAAGAAGAAATTTATTTAGTACAGCCTGAAGGTTTTGTGAAAAAGGGACAGGAACATCTTGTGTGTAAATTGAAAAAGGCACTTTATGGTTTAAAACAGGCACCCAGGTCGTGGTATGAGAAATTTGATTCATTTTTTGTACAGCATGGCTTTCATAGGAGCTTGAATGATCCAAACCTATATACCAAGTTTAATAAACAGAGGCAAATTATTTTGATTTCTTTGTATGTAGATGATATGATCATAACAGGGAATGCTAACAATCTGATCAAAGAAATCAAACAGCAAATGTCACAAGTATTTGAGATGAAAGATCTCGGAAACCTTCATTATTGCTTGGGATTAGAGGTATGGAAAGATTCTGGACAAACTTTTCTTACTCAAGGAAAGTATGCCAGAAACTTGCTGGAAAGGTTCAGAATGGAGCAGTGCAGATCAACAACAACACCATTACAACAGAATTTAAAGTTGAGCAATGACGATGGTACTAAAGAGGTGGATGCCACTATGCACTGACAGCTAGTTGGTATTTTGATATATCTGACTACAACTAGACTAGATTTGGCATATTCAGTTAGTGTGTTGAGCCAGTTCATGTCAAAACCACTCGAAAGTCACTGGGTCGCACTAAAAAGTGTGTTGAGGTATCTTAGTGGTACTAGTAACTATGGCATTTTGTACACTGACACTTCTGATGTTATTCTAGCAGGTTTTTTAGATTTCGATTGGGCAGGTAACTTGGATGATCGAATATCTATCATAGGTTACGCATTCATCATTGGATCTGGGGTCAAGGCATGGAGCAACAAAAAGCAGAGCACTGTAGCTCTATCTTCATGTCAAGCTGAGTACCAAGCACTGTGTGCAGCCACATGTGAAGCTATCTAGTTGAGAAGACTTCTCAACGATGTAGGAGAAGAGCAAAAAGAATCAACTATTATGAAAACTAACAACCACGGTACCATCAAGCTTGCATACAATCCCGTCTTTCATAAAAATACCAAGCACATCAATGCTCAATTTCATTTTGTTCGAGAGAAACTACAGTCAAAAGAAATATTTGTTGAATATTGTAAAACTTGTGATAACATGGCTGATTTTTTTACTAAGCCTCTTGGGCGCGTAAAGTTTGAATTTTTTAGAGGGATGTTAGGAGTTCAGGATAATCCTTTGTCCATTAAAGGGGAGAGTTGAAAATAATTAATATTATTTTGTATTAATGTAGAAATGGTTATACAAGTTGTAACATATCTCCTTAGTTTAGGATTTGTTCCTAGAGTTTAGGAGTTTCGTTGCAACTTCCTGTTGTACTTAATGATGTAATCTTTCATTCATGAATAGTAGAGTTAACGGAGAGAGTTCTCTTTGTTTGAGTGTAGTCTCCAGTTGCAGTACTCACCTGTGAGTTGTAACTCCTCCTTTTTCAATTCAAGTCTGATTTTTATTTGGATATACTTCCTCCTTATACAACCTAAAACCATTCTTTTGTTTGAGCACTGCAAAAGCCTAGTTCACTCGGTGATTTGGAAAAATATAATCACTGTGATACCCATCAGGAGGATACCAGATAATTAGACTTCTGTATCGGCACCCTAACCATTCAGAGCCCATGCTTAGGACCATATTGTTGTATTTGTGTAGGCGAGTGAAGGCAGGTTTGAAATTTCTAAACCCAAATGGCTCCCTATTCTTGACATTGTTACTGGAGGCTTTCCATATTTGTCTAGCAGCAGACAAAGTGTGTTCTTTAATTTCCTAAAAGTATTCCTTCCCTGCCTGTATGATGTATGTATGGAGTGGTCCTAATTGACCCATAACACCTGCTCGTTTCATGAACTGTTTATGTTGGACAGAGAGTTGCAGGGGTTTTGTGGGTTCTCCCCTAACCCATAAGTCTATACCATATTCCCTCTTTTGAAAAGTATTATGGGTTTTATCCCATTTAATCTGATTAGTGGCAAAAGAAAGAAAAGCTTGAAATTGGATATCCCCTATGAAGGGGCTAGGATTACTATCTAAGTCATCCTTTAAGAAAAAATTATGCATGTACAATTCACATAAAAGGCCGTGTACCTGTTCATTATGTTCTTTGAAACATTTGACAAAGCCTAGAGTGGTATTAATTTCCACTCACTTATCAACCTTAACGGCTTTAACCTTCAGTAAGAGGTATCTTTCTAGCAAGAATAGTGAATAGTTGGTGGCAGGTGCTCGGCATGACAAGCTATCTAAGTAGAGAGAGCAAACAGTCTCCATTTTCTCCTTAGCCTTTTGCAACTTGTCCTGTGCTTTTTTGACTTTCTTCTGTTCATCTTTGTAATTAGCAAAAGTCTCATCCTCTATGACAGTAAGTGCCTCAAATTTATTTCGCAGTTGCTAGTGTACTTGTAGTGGCACTACTTCTTTATGTAGAGCCAACTCTTGTTGAGCCTTGGCTAGTTCATTTTGAAATTTTATAATGACCACTTCCCTTACCAGAGGAACGTAATCAGGTGTTTCCTCTATCTGGACTTCATCAACCTGTGTTACCATTGAGTCAGTTTGAATAGCAGCCTCATCCACTTCTCGGATCATACAACAATCAACTTGAGTGTTTTCTTAAATATCAATTTGAACAACAACTTCAGCTATTTCTTGGGGCATATGGCAGTCTTCCTGAATATTTTCTATATAATTGGTTTGGATAGCAGCATTAGTAGTCGGGAAATCTATTTAGGTTTCCAATGGGAAAATGCAAGGATCTTATTTCTGCATTTCACTACTATTTAAAATGCATTGCTCTGTTTGGGTTCCTTTTGAACAAACCAAAGGGGTCTCAGTCTGGGTTTCAATATCTTCCCAAGAGAACTATTCTGTTTCATTCCCTACAATCTCCAATTATGTTTTCAATTTATGGACCCTAACTGCTTCCTTCAACCACTCTCTCAGTTACTTAACTATTTTCTTCTGCTTCATGTACTTTTTGAGCAACTTCCTCAATCTATCCTTATATTTTTCTTTGTTGTAAAGTCTTTGATTGGTGGTGGCACAACTATATTTACTTCAGGTTCAGGTGGAATTGTGCCAATATCAGGATGGGGTTCTAATGGAACCGTGTCTCCCGATGGATTCTCACCTTCCAAGTGTGGAGTATCAAAGAAGGTATGTTTCGATGGTTATTTTAGTATCTTTTCATTAGAACTTAAAAGCCTTTTGCATTAGAAACTTAGATAGTAATGAGGATTTATAACGAAGCATGTGAGATTAATAGGAAACACTGATAATTGTCATTCCTATGTGCAGGAGGGAGGAAAAACAGAAAGTGGCCATCCCAAAGGAAAAGACAAAGATGAGCTAATTGTTGTGCCTTTGACGGGAGACCGCAAGCAAACCAGATCAAAACGGACCAACCTAGGAAAGGAAGCGGAGATACCAGCTCGGAGCAGAAAAGGAAAGAAGTGACTCAGGATAAATGATTCTGCGAATCCCTCAGGATCTTAAATCCTGAGGGATCACTATTTTATCTATTTTTTGTATCTAGATATCTTCGTCATCATCCTTATATAAGGGATAGCTTTGTTGGCTAGAGAGGAACTTTTATGTAATTTCTTTTAAGAAAGATCAAGACTATGATCTCTATGTTCTGTTAAAGACTCGAGTTACTGTAATTTTATTTCATGCATTAATACAGACTTGGTTACTCTTTTATCTTTGAGCCTGGATCAACCTTAAGTGGTGTACCCCTGGAGGCTAAGGGCCCAGCCCTGGAGAACACTTGCTCTTGTACCATTACGTGTGGTTTCTGTGTGGTTTTTTCATAGACGTGATCTGGTAATCTGTTGTGTTTTAAGAATGTTATAATACATGCTCTGTTATGTTTAACTCGTTTAATGTTCCTGCAAACAAAAAGTCTGATATTGATGTTGTATCATGTTATCAATCCTTTAAGTGTCGATTAATCTCTACAGGATATTGTCACTCCATTTACAGAGTTTGATGCGATTGTGCTTTAGCATTACAGCAGTTATCTTGAAAAGTCTGATTTCACATGATTATTGAATCCTTGAATGTTACTGTTTTCATCTTGAGATGCAATCGTATTCTTTTATTTAGAGCAATGACAGAATAAGACTAAGCACGTTGTGTTTCTATGGTTTTAATATTACTTCATCGGTAGTGTTGTTCCATAGTATGTGCACATCTTTTAAGAGTGAAGGATTGATGTTTTGATTGGAGTGATTAAATAGAGTTACAGCTTGACGAACTTGGTTACTGCTTATTTCAACTGCTGTTCCATTTTAATTGCTGTTCCATTTTAGTTGTTGTTCTATTTCAATTGTTGTTCCATTTTAGTTGTTGTTCCATTTCAATTGCTGTTCCATTTCAAGATTGCTGATTTGTTGTTT
This sequence comes from Pinus taeda, assembly GCA_000404065.3. Classification (NCBI taxonomy): domain Eukaryota; kingdom Viridiplantae; phylum Streptophyta; class Pinopsida; order Pinales; family Pinaceae; genus Pinus; species Pinus taeda. The sequence continues at coordinate 11,222 of APFE031020018.1, forward strand.
TATTTACTTGCCAATTCTTAAGGACAGTCTCAGGTTGTAGCGAGCATCAGCATCTGCTATCTGGCTCCCAGACCTCTGATCTGCTCCCATCAGTTATGAAAGGGATGGGTTATTTCTACCGAAACCTTGGCTGATGTGTTGTTCTATTTTATTACTATTTCCTTTACTTGCCATTTCATTTCTATTCATTAAGGACAATCTCTGGTTGTAGTGAGCGCCAGCATCTGCTACCTGGCTCCCGGACCTCGGATCTATTCTCATCAGTTATGAAAAGGATGGGTTATTGCTACCGAACCTTTGACTAATGCATTGCTTGGTGTGATTTAGTCTTTTGAAGTAGTTAAGTTGTAGACACGCATCTATTTACTTTTGTAGTTTTTAAACAGTTGTACTACGAGCATTACTCTGACAAGTGCTAAGCCTCGGACTGAGACACTCTTTGAAATAGCAAGACGTTCCCGGATTGACATATTAATGTGAGGTAACTAAAGGTGAAAGAGACCCTTTTTATAGCTCTACATTTTGGCGCCGTTGTCGGGGAAAGAGTGTAGCCATTTGTTTTTTTCAGGGTAGTGTACGAACCTGCTAGGGAAGAATTGGGTTTTGAAAACGGAAGGTAAGAACCTACGTACGGAGCATGTAAAAGCCCTGCTCCTTTGCCCGCTTTCCTGCAGATTTGTTGCTATCTGCTTAAGAAGGATTTAGTAGTTAAATTGAGTGCATGACTAAGCAGAAAAAGCCAGAGAAAAATCCCAAATCTTTACCAAAGCCAGAAAAAGCTAAGGGGACGGTGACCCTTGGTCAATCAACCTTCATAGACGAAATCTATAAGAAAGTCGAATCTCAGCCTTCAGTAGGACCTGGAAAAGTTATTTCCAAACAACCTACTAGTTCCCTTCACGCCACAGGTTCACCATCTGTAGCCTTTGCTGAGGTGCATAGTCAAACTGACGAACAAGACTTTCAAGAAATTGAAAATTCTATTCCAGAACGGTTGCAAGAAGGGAATTTCAGTAATCTTTGTGAAGGAGAAGGGGAAACAGGGGAGACTGAGGAGCCGATATCTCCTCTTAGGATAGCTCAGCCATTGAATAACCCAGACAAAGGGAGTGCGGTAAAAATTATTATTGAAGAGACCCAATCCCCTCAGACAGGAGTCCCAGATAGAGGAAGTGC
>APFE031020018.1:16106-52305 GCA_000404065.3 Pinus taeda
AAATCCAAATACTTTTGCTTATTCCTACTCCTACTACTCAAACAGAGGTACGTAGCTTTCTTGGATTCTCTGGTTACTACAGAAGATTTATAGAACATTATTCACGTATTGCTGCACCATTGTATGCACTAACTGGTAATATTGGTTTTCTTTGGACAGAAAAATGTGAATGTGCCTTCAACGATCTGAAGAAGCTCGTATCTACAGCCCCAATCCTTTGGGGACCGAATTGGGATTTGTCATTCCAGATATCATCTGATGCCTCAAACACAGCCATTAGACCGGTCCTTGGATAGGAGGAGGATAGAAAACCATATGCAATTTATTACATTAGCAAAAATCTATCCCCTACTGAATTAAATTATACTGTCACTGAAAAGGAATTTCTAGCTGTTATACATGCTGTCAATAAATTCAGACATTATATTACTGGATATCCTGTTATCTTGTACACAGATCATTCTGCTATAGAATATTTAGCAAACAAGCTTATCACAAATGGTAGAATAACTAGATGGCTGATTTTATTGCAGGAATTTGATATTACAATCAAGGATCGACCTGGGAAAGAAAACCCAGTAGCTGATTTCCTCTCAAGAATGCCAAAACCAGTCGATGCAGCAGCAGTTGAAGATCAATTTCCAGATGAGCATCTCTTTGCCATTGCTGTTCAAACACCCTGGTATGCTGATGTCACCAATTACCTAGCAGTAGGTAAGTTACCAAAGCATCTAACCCCTAATGAGTGAAAACAGATTGTTCAGCGAAGTACCAGGTTTTCCTGGATTGGGGGCTATTTGTTTCACACAGGGGCAGACATGCAAATCAGGAGATGCGTTCGACAAGACGAAATTTTTGATATATTGAAAGCATGCCATGACCAACCATGTGGTGGACATTTCGTTGATCGTAGGACTACACATAAAGTATTACACACAGGGTATTATTGGCCCACAATTTTCAAAGATGTAAAGAAATTTGTCCAGGCATGTGACAGTTGCCAGAGAGAAAGACGCCCTAATTAGTTGGATGAGATTCCTTTGAAACCACAGCTAGTCATCGAACCATTTGAGCGTTGGGCTCTTGATTTCGTGGGACCAATCAACCCACCATCAAACCAGAAAACACACATTTTGGTGGCAACAGAATACGTCACCAAGTGGGTTGAGGCAGAGGCCTTGCCCAGAGGTACAAAAGAATCTGTTATACAGTTCCTGCTCCATCTATTTGTACGCTATGGCCTCCCTAGAGAGATAATTACAGATGGAGGGCCATAGTTTGTTGGGAACAAAATAGCGGTAACACTCAACAATTATCATGTTCAGCATAAAATTACCACCCCATATCACCCACAGGCAAATGGGCAAGTAGAAAGTAGCAACAAGATAATAGAAACAATTCTAACAAAAACAGTTGCATCACACAGACGCGATTGGGCTGCCAGACTACCTAAAGCACTGTGGGCTTATAGAACAACATGGAGAAGCACCACTGGTCACTCACCTTACCAGCTAATGTTCCGAAAACAACCTATTTTTCCTATAGAATTTGAAATCCAAACATTACGAACGACACAAGAAGTTGGTCTAGACTTAACTAAAGCATAGAATAATCGATTACAACAGATCAATGAGCTAAATGAAATTGGGCTCTCTGCACTTCAACACACTGCCCTGATATAGTAGCAGAGAGCTAAATGGCATGATGCTCTCATTAAAAATAGAATCTTCCACGAAGGAGACTGGGCTCTTTTATATGACTCTAGGTTTCAGGACTTTCCCGGGAAACTCCAGACTTGTTGGCTGGGACCATATGAAATTCAGAAAGTACATGACAATGGTACCCTTACCCTGACTACTATTGATGATTCTGGATATACCTTTAAGGCAAACGGCCATCAAGTCCATATTTATCGCAAACCACTTACTTGGGAGTCCTTCTGCCAACAACTACGCCAAGATTTAGATATGGAGATCTTAGGGGAGGAAGACAAGTCTTCCTCACCTGTAACTCACTAAAAAATTTACTTTTCCTTACAATTTGTATATAACATCTTGAATTATTTTGTACATATCTTTGCAATATGTTTTGTTACTTCTGTTGTTCCTTTTTTTTCAAAAGGAATAACACTTTGATTTTTGATGTTCCTTTTCCAAAAGGAACAACACTTTGGATTTTTGTTGTTCCTTTTCCAAAAGGGACAGCATTTGTGATTTTCGTTGTTCCTTTTCCAAAAGGAACAGCACTTTTTATTTTTGTTGTTCCTTTTCCAAAAGGGACAGCATTTGTGATTTTTGATGTTCCTTTTCCAAAAGGAACAGTACTTTTGATTTTTGTTGTTCCTTTTCCAAAAGGGACAGCATTTGTAATTTTTGTTGTTCCTTTTCCAAAGGAACAGTACTTTTGATTTTTGTTGTTCCTTTTCCAAAAGGAACAACACTTTTGATTTTTGTCGTTCCTTTTCCAAAAGGAACAACACTTTTAATTTTTGTTGTTCCTTTTCCAAAAGAGACAGCATTTGTAATTTTTGTTGTTCCTTTTCCAAAAGGAACAACACTTTTGATTTTTGTTGTTCTTTTTCCAAAAGGAACAACACTTTTGATTTTTGTTGTTCCTTTTCCAAAAGGGACAGCATTTCTGATTTTTGTTGTTCCTTTTCCAAAAGGAACAGCACTTGTGATTTTTGTTGTTCCTTTTCCAAAAGGGACAACACTTTTGATTTTTGTTGTTCCTTTTCCAAAAGGGACAGCACTTGTGATTTTTGTTGTTCCTTTTCCAAAAGGGACAGCACTTGTGATTTTTGTTGTTCCTTTTCCAAAAGGGACAACACTTGTGATTTTTGTTGTTCCTTTTCCAAAAGGGACAGCACTTGCGATTTTTGTTGTTCCTTTTCCAAAAGGGACAGCACTTGCGATTTTTGAGGGACAACACTTGTGATTTTTGTTGTTCCTTTTCCAAAAGGGATAGCACTTGCGATTTTTGTTGTTCCTTTTCCAAAAGGGACATCACTTGTGATTTTTGCTGTTCCTTTTCCAAAAGGGACAGCACTTGCGATTTTTGCTGTTCCTTTTCCAAAAGGAACAGTACTTGTGTGTTTTCGCTGTTTCCAAAAGGAATAGCACTTTTTGATTTCTGCCGGTCTTTTTTCAAAGGAACAACACTTGTTTGATTTTGCTGTTCCTTTTCAAAAGGAAAAACACCGTTGATTTCTACTGTTCCTTTCTCCAAACGAACAGCATTTGTGAATTGTTATTGTGCCCTTTCTTGAAAGGAACACTACTCATATGATTTTGAAACAGCTTGTTCCTTCTATTCTAAATTAAGGATGCTTATTGCTAATGTTCTTTCAAGTCTTTTTGAATACGGCTATGCACTTATGTGATGGAAACAAAAGCACAACATACGGAAATCAGTAAATCATAAATCGATATCTTTATAAGAGACTACCCTGAATTGGTGAAAGGACACAGGAAAAGACATGCTTATTCATCACCTTTTGCTTCCATTGTTCTACTAACTCCGTTCTTATTGGTTATCTGTATCATGATGGTTCCTTTTTTTAATCCTCTTTGATTATCATTCGGCAACATGACCACAGGATCTATACCTTTCTATTGGGATATTAAGACTTCTTCCACCATTCCTACTCTTAAGGAGTGTTGAACCACCTTTTGTGTATAAACAGGAAAGGCTCTTTATTAAAAACAAGAAAAAAGAAGGAAGCAAAGCATTGTTTCTAAAAATTATCAAATTGCAGGATAGGAAGTCTCATTGTGAGCTGGCCTACCATGATCATCAAGACGGAAGTGAAGTGGCATTCCCACTATGGCCACCACACCTGGGAAATCGTCCAAAAGATATATAAAACAAATAATCCTTGGAATAGGAGGTCTCATCACGAGCCGGCCTGCCCACTATTTGCTCCTCCCTCGTGAATGGCTTTATGACTAACTGGTCACCAAGCCAACATAGTGGCCTACATTTTGACATTACACAACGCTTCCTGGCATACACAAAGGACTATGGTTCCAGGGGTGAAACAAACAACTCTGCCAAGGTTATGGACACCTGCCGGCAGCAGAGCACTATTAATGGTATTGAAGTCATATTTTTACACCAATAGGTAAGAAGATTACATCCTTTTGTTTCTTATGCCGTGATAATTAATTATATAATATTACCCAACCATATAGCGCATGACTATATATTATCGCCAATCATTACGGAGCTAGTGACAGTGACCGCATGAGACTCTCTATTTATGGCAAATGTCTTATCCCCGAACTTCCATCAAATCACCACAGTCCCTCATGTATTAAAGCGATGTAACTTTATACCTCGATTTCAGTAATACGTTGTTTTTGTAAGCATGGCATATTGCCATACATTGTTCCATAAAGACCTCGCAGCAGAACAGACGTTGCTCCTTTATTTGACGGCTGGGACAACCTATCACATTGCGGGGAGGAGGTAATCTCATCATTCCCCAGAGCACGTGTCAGTCCGTTATTTGAGAAATTGTGTACTCGGGCACAGCACGGCTCAACGGTATTATATTTTTCTATTTTTGTTTTCTTCTGCATGAGCTACTGTTCGAAGCCATTTCACTGCATACGCCGTAGCATTAGAAGTTGAACGAGTAATACGCCACCAGCTTCTTTGCGTTTCAAAAAACAGCTACCGTTCCTTTGAAAATATGTAGTGAAACTATGGGAGGAAGGTCAGCTCACCGAGAACCGCAAGTATTAACCGTTTTGGCTGCAGCCCGAAGAATCCTGAAGAAAGCGGGATGGTTGACCTATCTCAACCGCCTGAAGGAGTCCAATGAAATAGTAGCGATAGAATTCTTACAGAATTTACAGGAAGACTACTCCACAGTAAGAGGAAGGCGAATAGCTATCACCAATGACATAATAGCAAGAGTCACGGGACTACTAGCCACTGGACCAGTATGGACAATAAAGAAGGAAAGGCTGCAGAAGCTTTTAGAAATCTTTCAGGACGAGGGTCAGAGTTTGACAATTCGAAGAAAGGGGGTGCTGCCAGCAACGCTAGGAGAGCCATGGGCGGAATTAGCAAAAATCATCCAAATCTACATCACCTGTGAAGGCAGAAACGATGTGGTAAGACCACGACATCTTAAACTCCTAGCTGTCTTAAAACAGAAATGTTCTGTAAATTTACCTGCATTGTTGAATTCACTATTGCATGACGTTGCACGAAGTATGAAGAGGGCACAACATGTAGAGTCAGTTGTTAGCCACCACGGATTAATTCGGTTGATAGTTAATTATAGTCTCACCCAGCAGCAGAGCAGCTGGGAAGAACTAATTGCCATCATCAATAGAGGGACGACCACATCTGGACGCCCGAAAAAACGAAAACAAGTTGATAGCACACCCCAACGTTCAGAAAAACGGAAGCAAGACACTTTCATAGAAGAGCAACCTGAAAAACGATCTGAAAAATGGAAACATGACACTAGTACACCCTAACAACCAGAAAAATGTAGAAAATCGGCAAGGATCGCATGGCTACGAGGAGGGCTGGAGAAGCCCAAGGAAGGCACGAGCCAAGCAATAGAAATCGAAGATGAGCAGTCTGCAGAGACAGAAACGAAGGAAGAAAACGACGAGGAAACAGAGCAGGCTGCAGAGATAGAAACGGAAGAAGAAACTGACGAGGAAGAAGAGCAGTCTACAGAGATAGAAATGGAAGAAGAAGACGTCGAGAAAGAAGAGCAGTCTGCAGAGGCAGAAACGGAAGAAGAAGAAGAGGAGGCAGAGCAATCTGCAGGGAGAGAAGAAGAAAAGGATGAGCAGTCTGAAGAGGAAGGAGATGAGAAGAAAGAAGTTGAGCAGTCCGAGCAGGAGGAAGGAATGGAACAGCAAGAAGGGAGCCCATTACAAGACCCGTTAGGGGAAGATGAATTGGCCAACATTTTGTCCAATATGGGCGAATATGGCCAACCCCTGAGTCCATCAAACTTCCATGCCATAGAGAAAACCCGGGAGAAAGATGCACCCAAGGAATTGCATGCAGAAGAGACGGAAGTAGAAAATTTGTCCGTTCATAATGAGAAGATATCAAAAAAAGCTGAGCAGGAACAACTCGTTCCTAATCAGAAGGCACCAGAAGAAAGTCCGGAGGAAATAAGGGTAGAAGAAGAATTAGCCCAAGAAATACCAGAGCCAAGTAAGGTTCTTACCCCGGAACAGCCACCTCAGGGAGAAAATCAGGAAGCAAGCCACAATCCAAACCGCAGCGAGCAGCCTGCTGTTCTTTCTGAAGAGATGATGGAAATAAGGGAATTACGAAGGGAACAGCAGACATTGTTGAACATAATAGTCCAGCTTCACCAGCAGATTAGGATTCTAAAGGAAAGGCAAAGGGTGAAAGGGACTTCAGGAAGATAAGGTCTAAACACACAAGTAAGATCCCTTAAGAGCAAGAGGCGGAGGACCAGAATCCATCCCACTGTCCAAAACCCTGACAAAAGCCAAACTGTTGTTCCAAATGAAGCTAAGAAACAAATTGTTGTTCCAAATGAAGCTGAAGAGCAAACTGTTGTTCCATTTGAAAAGGAACAGCAGTGGCCTGGAATTTGTGTTAAAATTAAAAAGGATGATAAGATGGTTCAGACGGAGGCACCACCTTCGGGAGTAATAAAGGTTCTGAACTCGAAGCAGCGCAATAAGAAAGTTCAAGTAAAGCTCCCGGCCTCCACGGATGCATGGAAAAAGGATCCGAAAATGAGAACCCTTCACAAACATTTGAAGCAAGCCCAGCAAGAAGCAGAAAATCTTAAGGAGCAAACGATCCCTCGAGAAAAATATGAAGAACTACAACAGCAACTAACGAACGTCAACTTATCTGAAAGCCAAGCTTTCGAAGGACGGTGAAGGGAACAAGAGAAAGTTGCCAAGGTAACCCGTAGATTAGATGTAGTTATTAAACAGATGGATACCTTGTGTTCTTTATACAATGACGTCCTAGCATGTAGAGCCCCTGCCAAGAACTATGCCCTATTTCTAATGGAAAGGTATTTACAATTAAAAATAAAGGTTGTTAAAGCAGGTGCTCCCATACAAATTAACACTATAAATGATTTTATAAATTGCTGTAAACATTATGGGGTAAAAGTGCAAAGGTTATTGTGTGAATTTTACTTGAATAACCTTGTACTAGAACAAGAGACCGAGCTGAACCCTGGGCCTTTTGTTGTGGACATTCAATTGCAACCATTTATTTCATTTGCAGTCAATCAAATTAAATGGCTTAAAGCCTACAATGCTTTTCAAAGGCAAGAAAACAGATTAGATCTATGGGTAACAGTTGAGCCTAGAGACCCGGAACAGTTATGGAGGAGACATAGAAATCTCATGAGGGCTCTAGGAGTAATTGAAGCATTAGGACCCATGCATGAAGCAATCATTCGGCAGGGGCTTGAATACTTTTCTTCTATTAAAGACCCTGTCGTTGAAGCAGCTAAATTTCGATATCGAATATCTAATCCGAGCATCTAGCTCAGAGAACCATTTAAATATGAGAATTTTAAACTTGCTGCTAACTGATTCCCTCTCTATGGCGAAATTGTTTTGAGGGCAGGGCCATCCTGGTTAGGATATAGGTTCCGGAGTCCAATCATTTGGCATCCTGCACCTGGATACCAAGCCCTATATGAGATGCCTGAGGGCCAGACAGGCCATTTCTTTGATCATTTAATTTCGCATCATGGTTGTAGGCCCCCACACGAGATTCCATCTCCAGCCTACTCACTCACTACTTTGCATGTCAACTACAATGTTTTCATGAGGCCATGAAAAAGGGTAAGCTGGGGGGTGTGTGGAGTATCAAAGAAGGTATGTTTCGATGGTTATTTTAGTATCTTTTCATTAGAACTTAAAATCCTTTTGCATTAGAAACTTAGATAGTAATGAGGATTTATAACGAAACATGTGAGATCAATAGGAAACGCTGATAATTGTCATTCCTATGTGCAGGAGGGAGGAAAAACGGAAAGTGGCCATCCCAAAGGAAAAGACAAAGATGAGCTAACTGTTGTCCCTTTGACGGGAGACTGCAAGTAAAGCAGATCAAAATGGACCAACCCAGGAAAGGAAGCGAAGATACCAGCTCAGAGCAGAAAAGGAAAGAAGTGACTCAGGATTAACGATTCTGCGAATCCTCAGGATCTTAGATCCTCAGGGATCACTATTTTATCTATTTTCTGTATCTAGATATCTTCGTCATCATCCTTATATAAGGGATAGCGTTGTTGGCTAGAGAGGAACTTTTATGTAATTTCTTTTAAGAAAGATCAAGACTATGATCTCTATGTTCTGTTAAAGACTCGAGTTACTATAATTTTATTTCATGCATTAATACAGACTTGGTTACTCTTTTATCTTTGAGCCTGGATCAACCTTAAGCGGTGTAGCCCTGGAGGCTAAGGGCCCGGCCCTGGAGGACACTTGCTCTTGTACCATTACGCGTGGTTTCTGTGTGGTTTTTCATAGACGTGATCTGGTAATCTGTTGTGTTTTAAGAACGTTATATTACATGCTCTGTTATGTTTAACTCATTTAATGTTCCTACAAAAAAAAAGTCTAATATTGACACTGTATCATGTTACCAATCCTTTAAGTTTCGATTAATCTCTACAGGATATTGTCACTCCATTTACAGAGTTTGATGCGATTGTGCTTTAGCATTACAACAGTTATCTTGAAAAGTCTGATTTCACATGATTATTAAATCCTTGAATGTTACTGTTTTCATCTTGAGATGCAATCGTATGCTTTTATTTAGAGCAATGACAAAATCAGACTAAGCACCTTGTGTTTCTATGGTTTTAATATTACTTCATCGGTAGTGTTGTTCCATAGTATGTGCACATCTTTTAAGAGTGAAGGATTGATGTTTTGATTGGAGTGATTAAATAGAGTTACAGCTTGACGAACTTGGTTGCTTCTTATTTCAACTGCTATTCCATTTTAATTGCTGTTCCATTTTAGTTGTTGTTCTATTTCAATTGCTGTTCCAATTTAGTTGCTGTTCCATTTCAATTGTTGTTCCATTTCAAGATTGCTAATTCGCTGTTTTATTTACTTGCCAACTCTTAAGGAAAGTCTCAGGCTGTAGCGAGCATCAGCATCTGCTATCTGGCTCTCAGACCTCTGATCTGCTCCCATCAGTTATGAAAGGGATGGGTTATTGCTACCGAACCCTTGGCTGATGTGTTGTTCTATTTTATTGCTATTTCCTTTACTTGTCATTTCATTTCGATTCATTAAGGACAATCTCAGGCTGTAGTGAGTGCCAGCATCTACTACCTGGCTCCCAGACCTTAGATCTGTTCTCATCAGTTACGAAAAGGATGGGTTATTGCTACCGAACCTTTGACTGATGCATTGCTTGGTGTGATTTAGTCTTTTGAAGTAGTTAAGTTGTAGACACGCATCTATTTACTTTTGTAGTTTTTAAACAGCTGTACTACGAGCATTACTCTGACAAGTGCTAAGCCTCAGACTGAGACACTCTTTGAAACAGAAAGATGTTCCCAGATTGACATATTAATGTGAGGTAAATAGAGGTGAAAGAGACCCTTTTTATAGCTCTACACCAGGTCTCTTTCTTCATGGGCTTCCCTCTCAGGAGACTCCATTGGAATGGTGTCTCCTGAGAAATTATCATTTTCATGGTCTTCTTCTATATGGGCCTCATCCTCTGGGGACTTCATAAAAATAGTGCCCCATGGTTGATTTTCACCTTCGAGTGGAGCAGTAGCTTTGGTTGATTTCCATCACTGATGGTTTCCTCTGCATGAACCTCTGCTTCAAGGGGCTTTTCCATATAAGGAATTGGTTCCCTCTTTCCCTCCAAATTATCAGGACATGGAAAGGTTTCATCACGACCAGAACTGCTAGAAGGGGCAGACTGGTTAGGGGCATAATTGTTCCCTTCATAATTTCTAGATAGCTCCATTCCTTCACAGAATATCCCCATGTTCTCCAGTACTCAAGCAACCTCTTCCTCATAATCCTACTAAGGGTCATCGTGTGGACTTGGAGGGGGCATGTGAGATGGCCTTGCCTCTTCTATTTGAATTTGGGTGTGCCACTACGACTTTATCCTCGCAGAGTGTCTTCTCTCTACTGGGCTCGAGGCCAAAGAGGGATTCTTTCTTTTCTATGTCCTTTTCGAACCTACCACTCTTGGCCATTGTTGTTCAGTCTCTTGGTTTTCTACATGTGGGGTCAAAGTAGGATTTACAAGGTTATCCCAGGTTATCTACTACTGGGCCATTCCATGAATGATGATTAATTTGATTAGCCCATGATGGTTGATAACACGATGTGGGTCCTTTTCCTTTCTGACTCGACGAGCAATGTCATGCAATAGAGAATTTAAATAAAATGACAAGTTAACTGTAATTTTCTGTTTCAAAATAGCTAACAATTTAAGTTGATGAGGTTTTACCACATCCTAACATCCATCGCACGTGATATACCTCTACATAATGGTTGCCAATTCCTGCCATGGTTGTCATAAAGTTGTAGGGTGAATCCCTTTTCCTTTTGGCATCAGTTGCTCCTCTGGGTCTTGAAATACTGTGACTGTGTCCTACAGAAGAACATGTTTGTTCTTCCATCTCATTCCTTCTCCTGGGGGTCCAGAGACTTCAGCTATGACTACCGCAGAGACCATTATGTTCCTGCCTTTCACCATGGTGCATCCATTTTGTAAATTCTATAGAAATTCAAGCGTCATTTCCTCGTGAAATCCCTTCAATTTGGTCAAGTATTTTAGCCAGCCAGCATGCTCAAGAATCGCACGAGCCTAATCTGATACCCTAAGCACTGTCAGTTCACTTAGAATGGCTTTTCCTCCCATGGTTGTTGTTTCTCAGTAGTTGGTTCACTTGCAATTTTTCATGCACCCCTCTCACACTTTCACAGTTTGGAACAACACCATGGAACATTAAAGCTATTGATAGAGCAATGACATTGTTTTGAGAGTTAATATCAAAGGAAATTATGTTATTTGTCTTGTCAGCAATATTTGGCGTAGGGTCATAATTAATTCGCATGCTACCCATAATGGTTTCCTTCCCCCCTCCAATCAAAAATGGTTTGATAATTATTACAAACATGCATTCATAATGCAGTCCTTTAACCAAAAATTAGTTTAATAATCATCACACAGGCTATCCATAAATCATTGCACATGTTGTTCATAACGTAGGACATCCCCCCTCCAGTCAAAAAAGGGTGTCCATGCCCACCAAGCATGGGAAAAAGGGAGGAGGCATCAGGAAGTCATAAATGAAAGTGATCAATCAATAAAAGTGGTGTAAAATACAACAAAGGCAATTAGAGTAGTACACGTTAAAATATTTGAAATTCCCATAAAAAGAATAAAACAAATATTTAGATCATTATGTAAATAGATATTTACCTCAGTATAAGGGAGGGTGAGGCGAGCGGGAGGGTGAACAGGGTTGCTTGCAATTAGTTGCATTCGGTGAACCCTATGAAGGGCTGTAGAGGAGGGAGCTCCACTCCCTCCAACAAGGAGGTCGTGGCCAGCAAAGGCAAGAAACCTCGAGAAAATGCTATAGGAACTGGGGAGGAAGGGAAAAGAAATATGGAAGAGGAAATAGAAGAAGCCATAAATAAGGAAAATAATGGCACAAAAGACAAAGAGGCAAAACACAAAAAATAAGGAACTAAAGACAAAAAACAAAAAAGGACCCTGCAAACCCAAAGCAGAGATAACACCCAGGGTCATTTTAAATGAGCCAGCTCTACAGGTGCATAGGGAGCACATGCAGACATATTCCATCATTTGTAAGTTCATGGGACTATGGCCCACTAAAATAGCTTTACACTCATGGATTAAATACCACTGGAAACCTAAAGGGAGCATAGAACTACATCTTGGGTCTAACGGATTCTTTACAGTGGTGTTCACAAATATTGAAGACAAGCACAAAATATTTGAAGGAGGGCCTTACTTCTATGCTGCAGCGGGACTCTACATGAGACCATGGATGATGAATTTTGTTCCAGAAAGGGAAACTTTTACTTCAGTAACAGTCTAGGTAAGGCTCTATTCTCTACCTCTTGATTACTAGCAAAATGAATCGTTAGCTGACATAGGCAATAAATTAGGTCGCTATGTTAAAGCCTCTGAACCCACTAGAAGGGGAAAATATACTTCCTTTGCCAGAATATGTGTGGAAATGGATCTATCAGGAGCTCTACCGGATGAGGTGATCTTGGAAGTTTTTGATGAAGAATGGGTGCAAATAGTAGACTATGAACACATTCCGTTTAGATGTCGCAAATGTCATGAACATGGACACCTTTTCAAAGACTGTCCGCTCAGAAAAGAAGTAAACAAGAGAAAAACAAACACAATGAAAGAAATAGACAGCTTCCAGAAAGTGGTTAATCGAGGTAAAGGAGGTAAAAGAGGACCGAAAAAACATCAAGATGAAGGAAAATAGTTCAGGCAGAACAGATTCCAAGTGCTTCAAGAAGAGGAAGAGATCACAAAAGAAGAACAAGCAATGGAATGAAGTACTGTAGAAAAGGAGAAGCAAGTAAACCAGGAACAAACACAAAATATTGAGTACCAGAAAGAAGCTACAATGAGTGATGTTGAACAAGAAATGGATCAAGAAATGACCCAAAATGAAATGGACCTGGAGGACCATGAACTGCAAGAAATTATTCACAAAGAAAACCTAGATCTAGAAGGGTTCTTGATGTAGGGAACCACGGGAGGAGTGGATTCGTTACCTCAAGAAGATCTCAACGGAATACAACAGTTGTTTCTATGGAAAACGTAGGCTAAAGCACTAGAAAGAGGAAAAACCATAAATAAGTAGGACAACAGAGGTGTGAAAATGATGAAAACTACTCTCGGACTAGCCACTAGAAACCCAGGCAAGAAAAGAGGTAGGAAAAAGTAGAATGAACTCTTGATGGAGTGTGGAAAGCTGATGATTGATTTAGGTAAGATGAAGGATCTAGCCAGCTACTCCTTTACAAATATTTAATAATGAATTTTACAACTTGGAATATTAGAGGTCTAGGGAGTAAGAGAAAGCAAAGAGTGCTTACTAACAGAATGAAACAAGAAACGCCAGATATAATTTTCATCCAAGAAACGAAATGTTCCATTCAAAAATTAAGACAAATTCATAGCAAATGGCTTAGCATATTTGAGTTTCTTGAAGTCAAAGCAGAGAATACAGTAGGGGGCATACTCACCCTATGGAACCCCCACAAAATAGGCATTTTGAATGCTGAGGCTTCCAAAAATTATTTATCGGTTGTTATTCAACCGATAGGAGAAAGGGACACCTTTCTGGTCACAAACATTTATGGTCCTCAGAGAATACAAGACTCGGGTTTCTAGATTCCCTGGTGGATCTCAGGGACAGACATGCAGATATACCCTGGATCACAGAAGGGGATTTCAACATGATGAAATCTCTTTCAGAGAAAAAAGGAGGAACAAGAGCTCTAAGTAAAGACTCCTTAGCTTTTCAAACCTTTTCAGAAAATATGAATCTTGTTGACACTTATTGGAATATTGGCCTCTTTACTTGGAATAAAAAATGAGGAGGAGAATCCCATGTTGCCTAAAATTTAGACAGATTCCTCATCTCTAAGAATCTTATGCTGACAGATAAAGAGGTAATAGCGCGTGTTCTTCCCTTTGGAGGCTCAGACCACTGGTCAATTCAGTTGGAGATTAAGGGTATAGGCCCTCCCAGGAACAAACCTTTCAGATTTAAAAACATTTGGCTGTCACACCCAAACTTCATCAGCAACATTGAAAAATGGTGGTCTGAATATTTGTAGATTCAGGGGACTAGAATGCACCTTCTTCACAAAAGACTAAAGCACATCAAGATCTGGCCTAAAGAATGGAACAAGAAGGGTTTTGGAAATATTTTTGAGGAGAAAAAAGTTGTTGAGAACAAAATGCAAGTTCTCAACCAAGCTCTGGTCAAGGAAGGCTTTGATAAAGGCATTAGTGATCAAGTGGATAAACATTTTCAAGAATGGGAAAATCTATGTAAACAAGAGGAAATATTTTGGAGAAAAAAATCCAGAGTTCAATGCCTCAAAGAAGGAGAGTGTAACACTAAGTTTTTTCATAGAGCCACCATGGCCAATAGAACTCACAACAGAATCTCTTCGATCAAGAATGAGGAGGGGGAGCTTCAAATCTCCCATGAAGCTATAGAAACTATGTTAGTCCACCACTTCCAAGGTATAACTCAGTAGAACAATTCAGAGAGAGAGAAATTCATTAGGGAGGTAACTAGTAATATACCAAAACTAGTATCCAGAGAGGAAAATTTCAACCTTAATAGATAGGTAATGGAAGTGGAGCTTAGTGAAGTCCTCAAAGAATGCAGAATGGTAAAGAACCAGGCTCGAATGGTTTTAATGTGGACTTTTTCAAAGCGTGCTAGAATATTGTTAAGCAAGACATCTTGAATGTTGTGGAGGACTCCAGGTTAAACAAAACCATTATGAAAGTGCTCAATACTTCCTTCATCGCCATGATCCCCAAACAAGACATTGCTCATTACATCGGATAAATATAGACCCATAGCCCTATGCAACGTAATCTATAAGATTATATCCAAGGTTGTGGCTAACATACTCAAACCTTTGCTTCCAGTTCTTGTTTCATGGGAACAATCAGGTTATGTGGAAGGAAAACAAATTCTTGATAACATCATTCAAGCTCAAGAGGTGGTGCACTCATTAACTAGCGAGAGGCAGGTGGGCATGATCATGCAATTGGATATTTCCAAAGCTTATGACAAGGTAAACTAGGCCTACATCAAGAAAATATTGATTTCTTTTGGATTCGGTCATAATTGGTTCAGATGGGTAATGGCACTGGTGGCCTCCTCCAGTTTTTCTATATTAGTTAATGGCTCTCCCTCAAAAGTCCTTCAAGAGGCCTCAGACAAGGAGACCCGCTCTCTCCTTTTCTTTTTATCATCATGATGGAAGGACTAGGTAGGGAAATAAAGCAGGCAAAAGCAACAGGAAAGATTAAAGGTCTAAAACTAACTGAAAATGGTCAGGCCCTGACTCACCAACAATTTTTAGATGATACCATGTTACAGGGAATCGCCACAGTCAAAGAAGCTACAACCTACAAAAAAATTATGAATCTCTTTGCCTTGGCTTCAAGTATGGAAGTTAATCTCTCTAAATCAAAAATATTTTTCTTCAATACCAATATTGCTATTCAAAAAAACATCTCCAAAATTGTGGGCTTTCAAAGGGATTCCCCTCCTTCAAAATATTTGGGAGTTCCTCTCACTACTAAACCAATGCTCAAAAATATTTGGGAACCTTTGATCAATAAGTTGTAGGATAAAGTCAGTAAATGGACCATCAAATCTTTAAATCTTGCTAGCAGGTTAGTTCTTACTAAAGTTGTTCTGCAAGCTATCCCTATCTTTATGTTATCAGCCCTCCCAGCTCCAAAAGGAGTCCTTCAGCAATTCAGAAATATTCAAAGAAACTTCCTTTGGGGCAAGGCGGAGACTAGGAAGAAATGGGACTTGGTGTCTTGGGAAAAAAATTGTAAGCCCAAGAACCATGGAGGGCTAGGTTTGGATGATCAAGAGATACTCAGCAAAGTTATACAGGCCAAACTTTGGTGGCGTTGGATTAAGCATCCAGAGACTCAATGGGAAAATATCTGGAAATAAAAATATGCTAGCTCCTAGCAAAATAGTGATCTCATAAGAATGTCAAGAAATATAAAGGGATCATATATCTGGAACAAAGCCTGGAAGAATAGAAGACTAGTACAAGAATATAGCTTCTGGGAAATCAGAGAAGGAAATCTTTCTCTTTTCTAGGAAGACAAGTGGCAACAAGAATCAATTCTGTTAAAAGAATACTTCATTGATCTTAAGCAGGAGTCAGATTCCCAAGGATTAATTAAGGTAAAAGACTTCTGGAATCATTCTCATCATACATAAAAGTGGAGAATCTAGAGAAACATTGATTGCAGAGATAACAATCTCCTCAAAACAAAAGCAGAGGAGCTCAGGAAAATAGTGGAACAAAGGAAGATCTTATTTGCAGAGGGACAAGACCAACTAAGATGGGGCAATAACAAAAAGGGCACCTTTAATCTAAAAGGAAGCAAAAGAAATTCTCCTTGAGATGGATCCCCAGGTTCTGGACAAAATCTGACAAAACCTTTGGAGGCACCAAGGGTGGATGAAAATCAAACTCTTCATGTGGTTCGTATACCATAAGAAAATACTGACTTGGGACAGCATCAGGAAGAGGGGTGTTTAGGGGCCGTCAAGATGCCAGATCTGTGAGGCTCAAGAAGAAACTATGGAACATTTACTCAACAGTTGCATTTTCACTTCCTGGTTATGGAACATTTTTGCTACAATCTTTCAGCAATCCGACAGAGACAGAGGGAGCATCATTATTACCCTCAACAATTAGAGCATAAATTTTTCGGATTATGAAATTCTCAACTCAGCATGGGGTCTTACACCAAGCTTCATTATATGGAACATTTGGAAGGAAAGGAACAAAAGAACATTTAAGGATGAAAAGAAGCCCCCACACTGCCTGTTGGAGATAATCCCAAAATAGCTCAAGGAGACTGTGGGAACCACGGTTCACAACAACCCTAAAAAACCTCCCTTAGATTTAGATTTAAAAAATCTCAAGTAGCTGGGGATGCAGGGGAACATTCCCCTAGGCCTAGACAGGAAGGTTATTTCTATGGATACAGAGAAGGAATTCTGGCATCCTCCTCCGGAAGGCTATTTAAAATACAACATTGATGGGGCTTCAAAAGGGAACCTGGGAACAGCTAGGTATGGAGGTGTCCTCAGAAATGCAGAAGGAAGTATTATATCCATCCTCCATTGCTATCGAGAAATGCCTGGATTTTCTGAGTTAAGATAACTGTTTCAATGTTATGATGGAGGCAGATTCTGAGTTAATCATCAATTCAGTGCAAAAAATAAATAATGGAACTGCGCCAGAGAAAGTCTCTAAACATTGCAAATTAATTCGGGTATTCCAAAGAATTCAGAGCCATCTTCAAGGCCTTCGCACTGTTAGTTTCCACCATGTTCGCAAAAACGAAAATAAGCTGGCGAATCTTCTGGCCAACCAAGGGGTCAATTCCACAGAGAATAAGGTGTCGATGAAGTGGCAGGAGTTGCGTTTGAGCAGGCTGAGAGCTCTATGTTGCGAGCAAGTGGAAGAAGATAGGGAAGTGTTTAGACACAAAGCCATGGAGGCTAGCTTGAATTGATTTATACCATGAATGTGTCATCAATATCTGGTATACTATTCTTTGGCAGGAAGAAGACTACGTCTGACTGCTCATACTACAGGAGTCAGCGAGATGAAGATCTGAGTTCATCATGGGTAATGAATTGAATCCCACAAGTCTTCATTTGGTGGAAAACCTCTTATATTTACAAGGTTCTAGGTTCAGGAGAGGAAGATTAACATGCACAAGAAGAACCACGTCTTTTCTGGCAGCCGAATTTGTCAGAATTCGGGGTCGCGGCATGTAAAACTACCTCACAAGCGATTTTTGACTGATCACACTGCTTTCAAGTGGGAAACGTTTTTGGTGATTTCATAGCAATTCCATTCAACCTACAACACGTTATTAGAAAATTATATATTACGAAGCAATGGAACACATAAAATATTGCAAAAATATAAGAACAAAAAATGCATAAAACAAGAGAGACACAGATATACGTGGTTCACCCAGTTTGGGCTACATCCACCCCAAATATCCAGTCCTTCCTTTCTATTATCCAGCAAAATGAAGAGACACAATCTACAACAAATCCGTTGTAATATCCTCTGTTTTCTCTCACAGTCTCACCTCTTTGCTTCTCGCTCGAAGAATACACATCTATTACACAACCTCAAATACAATGCCCTCACACAAAGAGATGGGTTTCCTTCTAGGGCAAAATACCCTAAACTAAACATAAGTTCTACTATCAGATCATCCAGCTAATGAATGGCCCAAATTAACTAGAAATTACTATATTTTTACAAGGCAATTTTACATATGTTTTTAGCTTCGAGGGCGCTGCCCCCGAAACCCCCGCTTGGGGACCACTAGCCCCCAAACCCCCCAGCCGAGGGGGATCGACCCCCCCAAACCCCAGCAGGGGGGACAAGTCCCCCCCGCACCCCCCCTCGTGGAGGGGTGTACAAACATCCTAGGGTATACATCTGGCTGAAACAAAGACCTCTAAACAATCATGCTCCATACTCAACAGTCTCCCACTTGGAGAATGATTGTAGCAACTCCACTGCTACTTCATTTGCTGGACAATGAATCCTCTTTGGACCTGGTTGTTTCTCATCTTCATCGTCATCCTTGAAGACCAATTGAAACTAAGCATATTCTCAGTTTCTCCCTGATTACAACTTTTGTTAGCATATCTGCAGGATTCTAGCTAGTGTGTATCTTTTCCAACTTCAATTCTCCATCTTCCAACACTGATCATATGAAATGGTACTTGAGTTGTATGTGTTTAGTCCTGGAATGGAATGCTAAGTTCTTTGCAAGATGAATGGCACTTTGGATATCACTATATAACGTGCCCATATCATGCTCCTTACTCAACTCACCCATAAACCTTTGTAACCAAATCATTTCTTTACTAGCCTCTGTAGCAACAACATACTCTGCTTCTGTTGTTGAAAGTGCAACAACACTTTGGATTTTTGAAACCCAACTGATAGCTATTCCACCAACAGTAAATACATATCTTGTAGTGCTCCTCCTGTTATCTCTGTCACCTACCATATCTACATCAACATATCCCTGTAGAGAAATGTTTGAACCACCAAAGTATAATGCTTGATTTGTGGTACCTTTCAAATATCTGAGAATCCATTTTACTTCCATCCAATGTTCTTTTCCTAGATTGTTCATGTACCTACTTACAACTCCCACTGCATGTGCAATATCAGGCCTTGTGCAGACCATTGCATACATTAAGATTCCAACTGCTGATGCATATGGAACTTTAAACATATAATCTGTGTCTTCTTGGGTCTTTGGGCACATTTCCTTAGTAAGTTTGAAATTATTAGCAAAAGGTGTACTACCTGGTTTTGCATTGTGCATATTAAATATTTTTAACACCTTTTGTATGTACTCATTATGAGACAATGTTAATTTACGATTTTTCTTGTTGCTGGTTATTCTCATACCAAGGATTTGTTTTGAATCCTTCATTGCAAATGGATTTGCCAATTTCTTTTGAGCACATTTATTTCCTGCATGTTAGACCCTGCAACAAGCATGTCATCTACATGCAATAACAATATAACATAGATGCCATCATTTTTGTTTTTCAGATAAACACAATGATCAGAGTGACATCTAGTATAACCTTGTTCAGACATAAACTTGTCAAATTTTAGATACCACTACCTTGGAGCCTATTTTAGGCCATACAAGCTCTTCTTCAACCTGCACACTAGTTTCTCCTTCCCTTTCACTTCATATCCTTGTGGATGCTGCATATATATCTCTTCCTCCAAATCCCCATGGAGAAAGGTTGTCTTTACATCTAACTGCTCGAGATGTGAATCTTCAACTGCTACTAGACTTAAAATAGTTTTGATTGAAGTCATTTTAACAACAGGAGAAAACATTTCATCAAAATCAATACCTTTCTTCTGTGCAAACCCCTTCACCACAAGTCTAGCTTTGTACCTTTGTTTTCCTCCATTTTCTTCTTTCAGCCTGTAAACCCATTTATTCTTCAATGTAGTTTTTCCTGCGGGAAACCTGACTAAATCCCAAGTCTGGTTATGCATTAAGGAGTCCATCTCTTCTTCCATGGCTACCTCCCACTACTTCGTGCTTTCAACCTCCATTGCTTCTTCATAAAATTCAAGTTCACCAGAATCAGTCAACAATAAATAATATAAAGAAGGAGAGAAATGTTTAAGGGGTCTACTTATCCTAGTAGATCTTCTAACACCACTTTCAGTTGTTTGAGGTGCCTATTGCAGTTGTGGTGGTTTTTGTTGTTGTGGTTGTTGATTATTATTATTTTTAGGCACCTTTACTTTTTCAGTGATTTCATCAAGAACTACGTATTCCTTGTTTTCTTTTTCCTGTTTCTTTTCCTGCAACTTATTCTTAGACAAGACCTTTTCTTTGAATATCACATCTCTTCTCCTAATTATTTTGTGATTTTCGTAATCATATAAGAGATAACCAAAATCATTAACACCATATCCAATAAAGGTACATTTCTTTAACTTTGCCTCAAGCTTTGTTCTACTTTCTTTATCAATATGGACAAAGGCCTCATAACCAAAAGGCTTTAAAAAAGTGTAGTTTACCTTTTTACCTATCCATGCTTCTTCTGGAACACCACCATCCAAGGAACTTGAAGGCCCTCTATTTATTAGATAAACAACAGTATCTACAACATCTGCCCAAAACTGTAAAGGCAATCCTGCATGCTCCATGATTGTTCTGCTCATCCTTTCTGACACACCATTTTCTTGTGGTGTTCTTGGAACTGTCTTCTCTCTACGAATTCCATGCTCTGAACAATACCTATCAAACTATTTGCTGCAATATTCACCTCCATTATCTAATCTAAGACACTTCAATTATTTCCTATCTCAATCTCAACCAAAGCTTTCCATTTCTTGAAGGTATCAAATACATCAGATTTATTCTTAATACAATAAATCTAAGTTTTTCTAGTTGCATCATCAATAAAAGTAACATAATAATGAAAGCCACCGAAAGATGATACCTGAGCAGGTCCCCATACATTTGTATGCACAAGCACTAATTTTTCACTCTTCTTTTCTTTCCCAACTTTGAAAAATCTGACTCTCTTCTATTTTCCATAAATGCAATTCTCACAAAAGTCCAAACCAACATTCTTCAAACCCGGCAACAAATTCCTTGAGTGAAGAATCTTCATCCCCTTGTCACTCATGTGTCTGATCCTATGATGCCATAATGTTGCATCTGCTCCTTTGGAAGTTAAAGCATTAACAGAGTTAGAAATACCATTGCATAAATAAAATGTACCAACCTTTTCGCCTTTTGCTATTACCAGGGCTCCTTTGGTGACCTTCCAAGATTTATCTGTAAAAGTTATCACACAACCTTCACCACCTAACTGCCCTGTTGAAATCAATTTTTTCTTTAGATCTGGAACATGCCTTACCTCCTTTACTAGCCATTGGTTTCCATTCTGTTGTTTTACAAGAACCTTACCCATTCCAACAATTTTACAGGGTTTATCATCACCCAAACGAACTTGTCCAAAATCTCCTTGAACATAGTCATGAAAGTATTTCTTATCAGGTGTGGCATGGAATGAGGCCCCTGAATCTACCACCCAGAAATCAGTAATATTTTCGAAAGAAAGAATCAAAGCATCTTGTAACACCTCACCTGTCACATTTGCTTCATGATTGTTTTCTTTCTGTGAATCTCCTTCTTTTCCCTTCCGAGATCTACAGTCTTTCTTTACGTGTCCTTTCTTTCCGCATTTCCAGCACACTATCCCCAATCTGGACTTGGATCTGCCTTTCCTTGATTTACTGCAATATCTTGAGCTCTTTCCTCTTTCCATTTTTCTTCCTCTAGACTCTGCACTCAAATCATTTCCTGATGTCTCACTGGAGCTTTTCTGTCGCATTTCCTCGCTAAGGATAGCACCGACAACATCATCAAACTTTAAAGTACTATATCCAGAAACGGAGTTACTAATGGCCATTACCAAACCATTCCAACTTTCTGGTAATGAGCACAAGAATAACGGAGCTCTAACTTCATCATCAAAATTTACCCCTACAGAACATAACTAACTTGTAACAGTATTAAAATCATTTAAATGATCTGCAACAGATCCACCTTCCGACATCTTCATATTAAATAACCGTTTCATAAGAAATACCCTGTTTGAGGCTGAGAGTTTTTCATATAGTTTCTCCAACACCTTAATCACACCCTCTGTTGTTGTTTCCTTTGAAATGTTGAAGGCGACCGACGCTGCAAGGCACAACCGTATTGTACCGAGTGCCTTTCTATCGAGAAGGTTCCATTCTTCATCTTCCATATCCATCGGCTTCTTTCATTTTCCGCCCAATGGTAGGTATAGATCTTTCTGATACAGATAAACTTCCATCTGCATCTTCCACAGCGAGAAGTTTTGGCCGTTAAATTTCTTGACCCTAAACTTACCATTTTCCGCCATTGCTCCCACTCGAAATAGGAACCCTTCCTTCCTACGAGTTTATCAGCCAAATAGACCTTCCGCTCTGATACCAGTTGTTAGAATATTATATATATTACGGAGTAATGGAACACATAAAATATTGCAGAAATATAAACAGAGAACAGCGCACAAAAAAAGAGACACACAGATATACGTGGTTCACCCAGTTTGGGCTACGTCCACCTTAAATAGCCAGTCCTTTATTTCTATTATCCAGCAAAATGAAGAGACACAACCTACAGAAAATCGGCTGTAATATCCTTCGTCTTCTCTCACAGTCTCACCTCTTTGTTTCTCGCTCACACACAGAATACACATCTATCACACAGCCTGAAATACAATGCCCTCATATAAAGAGACGGGTTACCTTCTAGGGAAAAAAACCCTAAACTAAACGTAAGTTCTACTGTCAGATCATCCGCCTAATGAACGGCCCAGATTGACTAGAAATTAGTATACTTTTACAAGGAAATTTTACAGCTGTTTTTAGCTTTGGGGGCGCTGCCCCCAAAACCCCCCGCTAGGGGGGGGCTCCCAAAGGTCGCAGCCGCCCCCCCTTGACCCCCCCTACAGTGAATATTTTACGAGCGGCGTTGCCGCCCCCATTTTGAACTGGGGTCCAATGTGGCGGTACTTTTGAATATAGAAGATAATCAGGCTCCACACCCAACAATAAGGAGATGAAAGGAGTCCACACTTCAGTCTGTACCCATCACATTTACATTAAAGGGGATTGTAAACCAGTCAGGTGGCCTCAGAGGAGAATGAATACAACCCTTAAGAACATTGTCAAAGAAGAATTGCAAAAGTTTCTGGATGCAAGATTCATCTACCCCATCTCTGACAGTGAGTGGGTTTCTCTTTTGGTGTTTGTGCCCAAGAAAAATGGGAAGTGGAGAACCTATGTAGATTATCGAGAACTTAACAAAGCTACCAAGAAGGACCATTTCCCTTTGCCTTTCATAGATCAAGTGTTAGATGGCCTGGTAGGGAATAAGTTCTTTTCCTTCCTAGATGGGTTTAGTAGGTATAATCAGATCCAAATCAGCCTGGAAGACCAAGATAAGACCACTTTCACTCGTCCATGGGGTACCTTTTCCTACCAGGTCCTTCCCTTTGGGTTATGCAATGCTCCTGCCACTTTCCAGAGAGCAGTACTAGGCATATTTGCTGAGTTGGTTCATGATTCAGTGGAAATCTATATGGATGACTTTACCCCTTATGATTCTAACTTCCAAGAACCATTGACTAACCTCGGAAACGTTTTAACCAAGTGTATTGAAATGAACCTATCCCTCAGTCCTGAAAAATGTGAATTCCTGATGACTAAAGGGACCGTGCTAGGTCATACAATTTCTCAGCAACGATCACAAGTGGATCCCAACAGGATTGCTATCATCCAAAGGGTTCCACCTCCTCAAAAGTTAAGAGATGTTTGGAGTTTTCTAGGCTTAGAAGGATATTATAGAAGATTCATTAAAGATTTCAGTAAGCTAGCCTCTCCATTGTTTGGTCTTATGGGGAAAGATGTTGAGTTTATATGGACTGACAATTGTCAAGAGGCTCTGGATGCATTGATAGTTAAGCTAGTAACTGCCCCAATCTTGAGAGGTCCAAACTGGGCCCTACCTTTCCACATTCACACAGATGCCTCGAACAAAGCTATAGGAGTAGCCTTAGGACACGTTGAAGAGAATCTACTGTATGCCATATATTTTGTCAGTAAAAACCTATCCAAGATAGAGTTAAACTATATTGTAACCGAGAAAGAGCCCCTAGCTATAGTCCATTCCCTAAACAAGTTCAGACACTACATCACTGGTTATCAAAAATTCGTACACACTGATCATGTTGCAATTAGGTATTTGATGAATAAACCTAATGTAAATGCTCATATCATTAGATGGTTACTTTTACTGCAGCAATTTGATTTGACCATTGTTGATAAGCTAGGTAAGGAAAATGTTGTTGCTTATTTTCTATCTAGAATAGATTTTCCTGTAGGTGAAGAAGGGATGGTGGATGTTCAAATGCCAGACTAACACCTGTTTTCTATTTCAGTGCTCTCTCCATGGTTTGTTGATATAGCAAATTACTTGGTTTCAACACAGTTTCCGCCACACCTATGCTCAAAAGAGAAAAGCGAGATCGTGAGGAAAAGTTCCCCATTCACTTGGATTGGAGGCAACCTATTTAAACTTGGCCCTTATTAGATTTTGAGGCATTGTGACAGGGAGGAGGAAGTTTTGACATCCTCCTAACCTGTCATGATGGGCCCTGTGGAGGCCACTTTGTAGCAAAAAGAAGCACCTTCAAAATTCTACAGGCAGCCTACTATTGGCCCACTCTTCATCAAGATGTCAGGAGATAAATCAACCAATGTGACTAATGTCAAAGGATGGGGAAACCAACTCCAAGGGATGAGATACCCTGACAACCTCAACTGACTTTTGAGTCATTTGAGAAGTGGGGCACGGACTTTGTGGGTCCTATCAACCCTCCTTCAGAACAAAAGTCTTACATCATTGTGTGCACAGACTACCTAACAAAGTGGGAAGAAACAAAGGCAATCAAGGCAACAATAGAAGAAAAAGTAGTTGAGTTTTTGAGGGAAAATATCTTCTACAAGTTTGGCTACCCAAGAGAATTAGTCACAGATCAAGGAAGTCAATTTACCTCTAACCTGATTGAAGACCCACTCACTCATCACAAGATTAAGTATAGAACTTTCACCCCTTATCATCCGCAAGAAAATGGACAGGTGGAAGTCACTAACAGAGCTCTGGAAGAGATTTTGACTAAAGTGGTGAGCAACAACAGAAAAGATTGGGTAGATAGCTTGGTTGAGGCCACCTGGGCCTACAACACTACTTGGAAAGCTACAATAGGTTTCACACCTTATGAGCTAGTCTACGAGAAGAAGGATTTTTTTTCCATAGAATTTGAATATAACACATTGAGGTTGGCAGCTCAGCTGGACCTAGATCTCAGCCATGCACAACCGAAAAGATTACTGGAGCTGAATGGATTGAATCAATAGAGAATGCAGACCCCTCTCCACTCAAAGGTAGTCTAACTTCAAAGAAAGATATGGAATGACCGACACCTTAAAGAAAAGCAATTACAGCTAGGAGATTGGGTGCTATTATATGATTCAAGATATAAGAATTTCAAAGGAAAACTGAGGACAAGATGGCTGGAACCATATACTGTGGAGAAATGCAATGACAATGGTTCAGTCCTTATCAGGACCATTGAGGAAGAAGCCATCCCCATGCTTGTCAATGGGAATCGTTTGAAAATCGATAGGAAGCCCCTTTCTAAGTACGAGTTCATTGAAACTCTAGGTAAATTAGTGTTGGTAGTGGAGTAGGCCCCTATCTCCACTCCACCCACACTTTGAACACACAAAAAAAAAGAAAAAAAACAAAAGAAAAAAAGGAAAAAGAATAAAAGATCCCCAGGTGAAAACCTCGTGGAGGTGCCCAGGGGAGATAGTGAGGGTGAAAACCTCCTGGAGGCACCCCAACTATCTCAGACTAAAAAAAAAAAAAGAATAAGAAACCTAATTTATGTTGAATAAATTACAGGTTGTAGGAAGTTTATTACAGCTTAGGAGGATCACACAAGATAAAGACAAAGGTTAGCACCAGGCTGCAAGCATCCCTCACAATCCACTCCTCCATGAACATTACCCTTTCCTAAGATTTGGTCTCATTCGGGCTAATATTTCACCTTCTACAGGAAGTTTTGTGTCTTCTACAGGAAGATCATGTAGAACCTACAAACAAGCCAAAATCGATCTCAGAAGAGAACCCAAAGGTTGGGAATCTATCTATGAGGCCTGTAAACCTCCCTGCTTCCATCCATCACCATATGTCACCCTTTTTCCATCTCTTTACACCTCCATTGCACTCATTTTTATATCTCTGCATAGTCACACACAGAAATCTTGTTTCCTTCATGCTGCCAGCGAAAAGTTTTAATGACAAATCTAAGCAACAGTTTTTCACTCACCATACCTGATCCCTCCATCTAGTCTCCTTATCAGTTGAGACCTTTGTCAATAGTTGTAGCCCTGCTCATTCTATCTTGAATTCCAGGAGGAGAAGTAGCTACAGGACATCCTACAGGATTCCTGTAGCAACTGATCCCTCTAAAAGACATACTCCAGAGATAGGGACAACAAAGTATGGCATAAAAAACATGCATGGAGCTCTACTTGAATGTGTGAACATCAGCAATAGCTCAAGGCTAAGCATGCAGAGTGCATGCAACAATAGAAAATGAAGAAATGGGTTCCAAAATCTGAAATCTACATAACACGGCTGCAACTACACAAGTAAGTGCCTAAACTCATTCTTCAATTGCATAAATCATATTTCAAGGCTGCATGACTATGGGAATGGTTCAAATTGAGTGGAATTGGTGGCCAGTAAACTGGCCACCCTCAGCTAGTTACACATTGTTGTGGAATCCAAACGAGCTCCGTTAAATTCAAAATTGTTGATTAGATGTGCACCCAGAACGTGTGGAGTGTCCATTCAGGAAGAAATCATCGGGACTGGTAGTGGTGGCGGTGGTTAATGGGAGAAAGGGAGGTGATGTTAGTTGGACGTCATGCAGAAACATTATAGATGTGATGTCAGATCAATGGTTTGATCAGGCCACCTCATCCCCTCACCATGAATCACACCATAGTTAAAAGACAACTTAGTTGAAACTTCACCACCCTCTGTTCATTCTTCACTCATGACGTTCTCGACTGGAGTACGCATCCACCACTTCCAGAGTAGTTAACGAGTTGTCCTCCACTATTTTTTTGCCTGTTTTCGAAAATCTCCCACCTATCGAGCTCTACCAGAAGCACAGTTCTATTCTACAGGAGTCGAGAGATTTCTACAGGAAGGGTTCTACAGGAAAGGTAGAGAACAACTCTGTAGAGAGGAAATTTGGGATTTTCATCGGAATTCAAGCTCAAAATGAGGTAGTCTCAGGAAAACTCCTCTGTGCATGATTTTTTTGAGTAAGGTGGTAAATTGAACACAGAATTAGATTGAAAAAGAAAGTGAAAGTCTGCCTATGCATTGAAAAAGTGAAAGTCTGCCTGCATATTTCCCTGAGTCTACACAGTTGCTTTTTCTCTCTGCATCCGAAATCTCCCCATCCTTTCTCAAATTCTCCAGTAAGAAAGATACATGCAGCAATAAAGGCCAGCCTATGTGTGTGTGTGAAAAAACGACTGTGCATATCTATCTACGTGGTGAGAAAAGAACCTGTGTCCTTATCCTCTGTTTTGTTAAAAAAAAACTTTCTTTTCAAAACCATGAAGTCAAATTCAGGGTGGAAATAGTTTAAAACAGGAGAATTATTTCCATTTGATATTTCAAAGAAGCACCCCGGACATTCCTTCTTGGGTTCAAAAGAAATCGAATTTAGCTATCCTCTGTTTCAGTGATTGACTAATTTTTCCACCTAAGCATTTTCTTTTCTGGTTGAAACATGGAAAGAGCACTCAACACCATGCCAGGAGGATTCATAAGGAAAGAACCCTCAGACTCTAGCAAGTTGCATGAGCACCCTGAGCTGGTGGACCTTTTCACCCGGGCAAATTGGATATCCTTCTTTGACAGAATTCAGGGTTATGATGAGGAGATAACTAAAGAGTTTTTGATGTCCCTAAGACCACATTCGAAGACACATGCCACAGTTAGTTTTAGCGGTTTGACCCTAGAACTTACACCTAAGCTCATCAGTAGAATTACTGGTCTACCATTGGGGCTCCCTTTGAGCAAAAAGGAGAGATCATTTCGGACCAAGTTGCTAAGAAAACATTTTTTCTACCTGAGGAACATCATGTAGAAGACAAATACGGGGTTAGAAGGACAAGCTTACTTTCTCTCTCGAGTGAAGTTAGTTATCAAATAATGAAGTATGTCACATGTGAAGGGAGGTTTAACATCATTTATGGATACCATTCTAGGTTGCTACATGAATTAAGGTATGGGATGGACTTGCCTCCAGCCAGAAAACTGAGCATCCCATATTTCCTCCTTCAGTCCTTAATTGAATGTGGTACAAAGCTAAATGAAGGGATCCCAGATCAGTTGGCCCATCATTAGACTGTTTCTAGAAGATACTTTACACACATATATTGTCCCCATATCTTGGGAAATCTTCAGAAATATGTCTAGGGATGACGACATTAGAACGTTGGCTGAGAATATCACTCCATCCAACAGTGATGAGGGAGATCAAACTGAAGAAATTAAGAAGAACAAGGATGAGGGAGCATAGGACATTCAAGCAGAGGCAAAAGTAGAGGAAGAATAAAAAGAAAAAGAATAATTTGGCAAGACTTTTGAACCAAAAATAGAGAAAGAGACAACATCAAAAACAACGAAGGAAAAGAGGACAAGGATTGGAAAGGAAAAGGCCGAGAAAGCCCAAAAGAAGGTTTCCACAACCAAAGTAGGCACCCAGCAAGAGAAGGGAAAGACACACCCTGAGATATCAGTAAAATAGACGGAAATAGTGGACATAGAGATTTCTACAGGAAGTGAAGGAAAAGACCAGCAGAAAGAGAAATCCCCTGAGATGTTGGCACGAGAAGCAGCAGTTGTGCTTATTACATTAAGCACACCTACAAAACAAAAAGGAAAGAGAGAGGCACACCTCCATGTACTTTAAAGCCAGGAGAAGCACAAGGATCAAAGTGGGAAAACCCTAGCCACAATCAAAGGAACCAATTGTCATTAAGGACACAACCACTAAACAAAAAGAAGAGTCTCCTTCCAAGATATCTATCACCTATGAAAGAGGAAGCCCAAAAACCTCCACATGGAGAGAGATAATTAGGATGATGGATTCAAAGGTAGCTCTACAAGAAGTTGAAACATCTCTATATGAAACTCTAACTAAGTTGAAAAAGACTAAGAAATTCGAGGAGACGACAGCCAAATAACCACAAGGAGAAGACAAGATCGAGGAGATACTGGAACCAAGCCCTTAGCCTAGCTTGGGCTCATATTACAACTTATTAGAAAGTTGGAAGATCATCCCACAGAACTTTTTTGTACCACTTCTCTTTGCATTGGATCAACAATGTGTTACGATTGACACTTGGATGAGAATCGCCAAATCTAAGGGTGTGGTAGACATAGGCCACTTGGAGGAACAACTAAAAGAATCAAGAAGTGAGTTGGCCATGGTGAGGCACATGGAAAGCAGTAAAAGAGCCAAATTATAGGAGGAGAATGAGCTTCTGAAAAAACAGTTGCAACTACAGGAAGGTGATAATGAAGATAGGTCGTCTATTTTGGGAGGGAAACAGTAGCAAGAAGAACCTCTAGTAGATAAGGAAACAACTGAGAAACAACAGAGAGAGGAAAATATACAAGCTAATGTTGAGATGCTGACAAAACTGCTGCAGGAAAATGAGTGTTAGGAAGCAGAAGAAATACAGGGTTTAAAACAATAGTTGCAAGAAAAAGAAGCCCAAATGGCTTACATGGCCAGCTGGGTAGTAGAAGCCTTACAATGTAGGCAACCTGCCAAGTCTTAAGCATTATATCTTAAAGATCAATGGTTGCAATTTAAAAGTAACACACTGGCCCAAAGGGGTACCATTCCGTTCCAGAATTACAATCAGTTTATGTATTTGTGTGACAATAGATCAATTGAAGATAAGGCCAAATTAGCAGAATTCTATTTACACAACTTGGCACTTCCAAACATGAATCTATGGGACCCCAATACTGCATTGGGAGATCTGCAACTCATGGCCATGGCTTCTTGGTTAAACCATGAGGAAAAGAGGGCAGCAAAAATTCAAAAAGTTATGGACAGGGAGCTAAGTGAGCCACTCATGATGAGGGCAAAACCAAAAGATCCCTCAGATTGAGTATATGCCCATCAACACCTTGCCAACAACTCTCAGGTTCTCCAAAACTATGTTGAAAGGAAAGCTCAGGCCATTTCTCACTTTGAAGACATGGAAACATTGTTTGGTGATAATTTCATTCATGCTTGCATAAGGAGATGACACACATTGTCCCATAGTCTAAAAATAAGAGAATACCACTCCCCAACCAGAATGAGGGAAGCTTTGGCAAGAGTACCACTTTATAAAGAGTCAATACAAAATCTGAAAGCCAACTAGATTGGCCTAAAGTTCAATCCTCCATTACTTTTAGGACTACTGGAAGGGGTCAAAGAAGAAGAACATAGGCAATGGGAGGAAGTAAATAGAAAATCATGGTTTCATGACCGAGAAAAGGACATCACCTCAGAAGCCTGGGATGTCAAAGAGGCAGTCAAAGCAATCAAAGATGATGAATTGGATTAGTTGATCAGAGGATGAGCAACATATTCAGCAGGGGGTAATGATGAGCCCCAAAAATGGGTAACTTTATGGGCTCATTTTGCCTATTATTATTGATTAATCCACCATTCTTCATTGTTTTATGCATGCTTTTGAATATATTTATGTTAATTGAGTGAATGAGAATAGTCACTTGACCACAAAGTCTAATATGTGCTTATTGCAAATTTTTGGACATCTTTTGGACCAAGGCCAGGCATTTATGAGCAAGTTGGCAGCCAAATACGAAGGAACAAGGCTGATGATTTGTAAGAGGGGTGTCTCCTGCACTAAATGACCCCTTCCTTGAGTTCTCCACCATCAGCTCAGAGTTCAACATCCCACCAAAGATGATTTCAAGGGGCAGTCGAGCAAGTTGAGTGAAGTGGCTGATTAACCACAGTTTTGGGCAGCCAAGCTCCTAAAGTTAAGGAGGACTGTTGGGAGTCCTCATGTTGCATAAGTAGGAAGGCTTCAAGCCTTGGTATTTTAGATATTAAACAATTTGTTTTTGCACTTTAGTGCAGCTTTGCATTTCAGCTCATTTTCGAGCTCTTGCTATAAACAATTTTGTGACATGACTTTTTTTTTGAGTAATGGAGATGAATTTTGCTTTGCACTAGCTCTAAGCCTTCTTAGGAGGCTATAGCTATTGGGTTTGGGCCCAACCCAAGTGCCAATACCTCCTTTTTGTACTTTATGTGTTTTTCTTACATTCATAGAATAATTTCTGTTATTTAGGTTAAGATCTTGCTTTGTTACTTAGGTTGATTTTGATGATTAAGATAGTTTTTCATGCTTTAGGTTGATTTGATAGTTTGGTAATAGAAAATATTTGCAAAAAAGCCATCAAGAAGTCCTTGATCTAATCTCTCCCTCCTTAGGACCATGAGCTGAGACCAAGGCATACTTGCTGCCATAAAAACACAGTTTTAGCCTTCCAATGCAATTGCTAGTGTTTGATTTGAAGTTGGAAAAGTTGATATCAGTTGTTCTTGCATGTTTATATTTTTTCTTGCTTAGTTTCCATATCTATCTTGCATGGTTTCCTATCTATAAACTTTTGTTCATCATGTTTCTAGTTTTTAGGTTAGATTAGGTCAAACTAGATAGATCTCTGTTTTTTTCAGTCTTTGTTCGGTCAATTTTGGAATATAGTGTGAAGAGCACCTAGAATACATCCCTACCTACCATTCCTCCATCATATAACTTGTTCTAGCCCCTAATCCAAGATTCCTTCCCTTCATTTGCCACACTTTCCCAATTTGCCCTAATTTCTACATTTTTGTGCAATATTGCTCTCTCAATCCTTGAACAAATCCAACCACCTTCATTAATCCTTAGCTTCATTTACTAGGTCCTAGACCCCTTAAAATCCTTATCCATCTTTCATTTCCACTTTCCCACCGTTTTTCCTCCATCAACCCTCTAAAATCCTCTTTTTCCATGTTCCTGTAGAACTTCCTATAGAAGTTCACGTTAGTAGTTTTTCAAGATCTGATCACTGTGGAATTCTCTAGAAGGGTGCTAGGGACCCCTTAGGCCCTCTTCTCACCTTCCTAACATCCTGCAAGTGCCCAGTCGATTTCCTTTCACCATTAAACCTCTGCACAGTCAAAAATAGCTAAGGCACATATATAATAATTCTGCAAAATTACTCAAAAATACAAAAACATGCTTTTTCCATATTTTCCTTTAGAAGTATCTTAGACACATGCATTTTACCTTTACAAGAGTCAATGGCATCTATTTCTGTAGCTTTCATCTCTTTTCTTGCACCAGTAGGGTTAGGCAGTAAAACTAGGGTTTTCTAGGGTTTGCATTTCCTTTTAGCTTTCTGCTTCTTTCTGCAAGTAGACTAGCCTCTTTTGAGTTAGCTTTTGTCCATCACAGTTAAAAGCTTCTTCTAAGAACTCATAGTAGTTGGCTTAAGCTCCTAGCGAACTTGTGCCAGCTAATCAAGTGACAGCGTGCAGTGAGAGCTAGTACTTGTGCATATAGCACCGTTGCTTCCAAGTTTGTTACGAACTACCAGGTTGATAAAAGTAAAGAAGGGATTCCCAGGATTTGCAGGGTCATTGCTGCAATATTGGATCCCACCAACTATGTTGGACATTTTTACGAAGGTAGAAGGAGCTACTCCAGAGGTTACAAAGGTAGTAGCTCAAGTCCCCAAGTCACCATGGACACCTAGACCGAAGCGTACCCCAAACAAAGACATTGCGAAGGATAAGAAGGGCAAGCAGCCTGTGATACTAGTGCACACATTGCCTAGAAGAAACCTATAGAAGGATAAGCCCACTGCATAGGAGAGAGGAAAAACCATTAACATGGAGCTAGATGAGGAAGAAATTGAGGACATCACGATGGATGATGAAGATTTGGGGGTGGAAGTGGATGACATTGAAGTTGAGGGTTCTGAACCTATCACTAATTTTCCTAGATACGTCCCTCCACACAAAGGCAAGACCAAAGTGCTGAAGGAAATTGATGAAAGCAAGGTCGCCCTACACATACCTCTATGTTGGATGAGATTGTCTTTGAAGGACCACACTTGGGGCAAGTTACACTATTGAAACTGGAAGATTGGGACTTAGTTGACAATGAGATGTTCCCGCACTTGGCGACATAACAATTAATGCACCAAGTTGTTCACATAACCACTAGGATGACTAAATTGGAATCATAGAAGTGGCTTAGGGGTGTAGACAAAGTAGTTCTGCTCAACCTGGTATGGGTGCTGCACTACATCGACACACCCATTATAGTATTGGTCATCAAGCAGTTGCTATGCTTGGTGCGTGATGGGTGTCTGTGGCTACAGGAGCCGATACCCATCACTGACAAGATGATCCATAGGATCACGTGGCTACCCTATAGAGGGGAGAACCCAGCCATGATGTTTGGCAGAAAAGGTGGCAAGTAGGCCCTTGTGGAGGCCATGAAGGAGAAATTCAAGCTCATGAAGAAGCGGCATGGTTATGCCATCTCGAGTATCTACGACCCTGCGGTCAAGATGGCCCCATAGATCCTAGTAGGAAAAATTATGCAGAAGTGTCGTGCAGATGATGTGTCGGCACCCCCCGTTGCTCTAGTAGCCCAATGTGCTGAAGGAGTCCATTTTAATTGGGCAAACTATCTCTTCGGTGATTTCCTTACAAACTATTGCGAGGCACAAGAGCTCAGAAAGAACTTCCATTATGCATGACTCTTGTTGTCCATCGTGCTGGTAGCCTCGGCTCCACTAGAAGACACTCAATTCTCCTCGGTCATGCCGAACCTACCAAAAGAAGCGAAGTATGCTTCACTGTGGGTGACCAAGGATGCTCAGTGTTAGCCTCCTGCTGCAGCAGGTTACTCATATTTCATGATTGACATTTTTACAGGCCAAATATGTCATACTTTGCATGCTGCAATGCTCCATATTTGCTCACAGACACCAAAGAAAGAGGCCATGAAAGAATGCTAGTCAAAGTTCAACTTCTGCATTCCAATTTTGAAGAATTATTCCATCTTTGTGGACTTTTCATGCTAAAAGGGAGGTCCAAACAGCTCAATCTTGGTCTCCCTAGGTTTCAATTCCCTGTTTTAGAATATAGAGAATGAATATCTATCTAAATAGCTTAATATTGGCAGATTCTTAGATAAGTAGAGAAGCAAAGGAGCCCAACTGCTTAATCTGGGCCCTTGGAGGAAATAAGTGCAGATGTAGATAGGAGGACAGAAAAAGAAAAAGTCGAAAAGCTAGGTCTGCAAGTCTAAGTGCACCCAAAACAAAAAGAAGAAAAAAATTTAGGTAAGTAGGCTGGGTAGGTAGTTTATTGGTTGCAGAATCATTGATTTTGATCAGTTTTGTGTTTCCAAGTGTTACATTTATCCAGTTCACAGTTAGCAGGCAGTTCCCATTCTGAAGGACTTCAAGCGAGGCATGTCTAACTTCCCCTTCTTCTCTCCCCTAAATCATCTACTAACTCCCCCTAAAGAGGTCAAGATCTGCTTGATATCTCTTAGTTCATCATTTTCCATATCATTTGCCTTGGTAAAGACCTGCTTTACTCAAGGAGGGTCCACACTCTCTCTACAAAGTTTTATTTCCCCTTAAAGCCTAAGATCTCTGAGACTTAGTGCTCTTCTTCTCATTTTCATATTAACTACTGACATTATTATGTAACTCCCTATCTATTTCCCATCCCCCTACAAAAACTACATTAATATTTCCCCTATGTAAATATCCCCTCCCTCTGGTTGAAACATAACCATAAGTTTCTCCTTGGGAATTACTAAGTCACCTGGACCTTAGTAAGAACCCTCATCTCTGCATGATTTTCCCTCCAAGGTATTTGGACTCCTTCCGAAACACAAAAAACCCCCTCCAAAATGCATTAAATCCCCACCCCCCCTGCGCATTGTATTTTTGGAATTTATTAATACTTGATTAATAAATAACCAAGCGCTGAAACATTAACCCCTAAACCTAAAGTTTAAAACCCACCCGCACCATGAAAAATTTAACATTTAACGCGTGCGCTCTTTCACTAAATACCACACACCTTCTCCTCCCGTCCACCGTCGGATCAACCCCCCTAGATCCGACAGTCCTCGTTCATATCGGGCACCCTCTTGTTTTGGCACGTTAGCACCCGATGTCCGACAGTTTTACCGACGTACACCGGGACAGCTGGCGGCATCTAATTGCATTGGGCCGCCCCTAACAAAAACCACCTCTGTATCAAAAGCGGTCCGATGCATGACTAAAACCGCCCTCCCCTCACGTGACACAAGCACCGCGTCACCCCGCCACGTCGCCTCCACCTCACCCCCTTCTGCCTGCGCCCGACCCATGTCACCCTGCCACCATGTCTCGCCACATCATCATGCTGATGTCATCACCGTACTAGAGGACCCCATTGTTGACATCATCATACTAACGTCACCCGTCGTACCGCTGACGTCAGTAGCCAAAAAACGGAAAAAACGCGCAAGCGCAAAAGTCAAGCTTTGGAGCCCTGGATCGAAATTCTGAGGCAGTTTTCGATGCGTGATTAGTGCAAAGCACTAATCGCACATGCTATGGGAAATAGGCTATATTGGAGAATCTTTAGGGAATCTTTTGATTCCTTCGCCATTTTTGCACCGAAAAAGGCAAAAAAAGCCCGATTTTGCAGTTTTGAATGCATCTGAAGGCAGAGAGAGACCCGGTTACAATGTCAAATGTTGGGTTGTGTTATATTCTTTCCAAGACTAACCTACGTAGTGAACCGAGGGGTTAGAGGGGGGCGGAGTGCCCCCTTCGTTGTGCCGACTGCATAGCGGGTGGGTCACAAGGGGGGTGGCAGCCCCCCCTGTCTGGGAGGTTTGAGGGGGGCGAGTAGCCCCCCTCTACGGGGTTCGGGCCAGCGCCCCGAGAAATTTTTTTTTGAACCCTATATTAGGTTGGGCAAACCTACCTATGGTTTTCGGTCCATGGTTTTGGACGCGATGGTTTTTCGGTCCATGGT
>APFE031020030.1:0-15360 GCA_000404065.3 Pinus taeda
CCCTTTTTCACTCATGTGTCCAAGCCTATGATGCCATAATGCTGCATCTGCTCCTTTGGAAGTTAAAGCATTAACAGAGTTAGAAATACCATTGCATAAATACAATGTACCAACCTTTTCGCCTTTTGCTATTACCAGGGCTCCTTTGGTGACCTTCCAAGCTTTATCTGTGAAAGTTGTCACACAACCTTCACCGCCTAACTGCCCTGTTGAAATCAGATTTTTCTTTAGATCTGGAACATGCCTTAGCTCCTTTAGTAGCCATTGGTTTCCATTCTGCTGTTTTACAAGAACCTCACCCATTCCAACAATTTTATAGGGTTTATCATCACCCAAACGAACTTGTCCAAAATCTCCTTGAACATAGTCATGAAAGTATTTCTTATCAGGTGTGGCATGGAATGAAGCCCCTAAATCTACCACCCAGGAATCAGTAATATTTTTGAAAGAAAGAATCAAAGCATCTTGTAAAACCTCACTTGTCACATTTGCTTCATGATTGTTTTCTTGCTGTGCATCTCCTTCTTTTCATTTCTGAGATCTACAGTCTTTCTTTAGGTGTCCTTTCTTTCCGCATTTCTAGCACACTATCCCCGATCTGGACTTGGATCTGCCTTTCCTTGATTTACTGCGATATCCTGAGCTCTTTCTTCTTTCCATTTTTCTTCCCCTAGACTCTGCACTTAAAGCATTTCCCGATGTCTCACCGAAGCTTTTTCGTCGCATTTCCTCGCTAAGGATAGCACCGACAACATCATCGAACTTTAAAGTACTAGATCCAGACATAGAGTTACTAATGGCCATTACTAAACCATTCCAACTTTTTGGTAATGAGAACAAGAATAACAGAGCTCTAACTTCATCATCAAATTTTACCCCTAAAGAGCATAACTGACTTGTAACAGTATTAAAATCATTTAAATGGTCTGCAACAGATCTACCTTTCGACATCTTCATATTAAATAACCGTTTCATAAGAAATACCTTGTTTGAGGCTGAGGGTTTTTCATATAGTTTCTCCAACGCCTTAATCAAACCTTCTGTCGTTGTTTCCTTCGAAATGTTAAAGGCGACCGACGTTGCGAGGCACAACCGTATTGTTCCAAGTGCCTTTCTATCGAGAAGGTTCCATTCTTCATCTTTCATACCCATCAACATCTTTGCTTTTCCGCACAATGGTAGGTAAAGTTTTTTCTGATACAAATAATCTTCCATCTGCATCTTCCACAGCGAGAAGTTTTGGCCGTTAAATTTCTCGACCCTAAACTTACCATCTTCTCCGCCATTTCTCCCACTCGAACAAGGAACCCTTCTTTCCTGCGAGTTTATCAGCCAAATAGACCTTTGGCTCTGATACCAGTTGTTAGAAAATTATATATTACGGAGCAATGGAGCACGTAGAAATATAAACACAAAAAACGCATAAAACAAGAGAGACACAGATATACGTGGTTCACCCAGTTTGGGTTACGTCCACCCTGAACAGCCAGTCCTTCCTTTCTATTATCCAGCAAAATGAAGAGACACAACCTACAACAGATCCACTGTAATATCCTAAGTTTTCTCTCGCAGTCTCACCTCTCTGTTTCTCGCTCATAGAATACACATCTATTACACAGCCTCAAATAAAATGCCCTCATACAAAAAAGAGAGGGGTTTCCTTCTAGGGAAAAAAACCCTATACTAAACATAAGTTCTACCGTCAGATAATCCGCCTAATGAACGGCCCAGATTGAATAGAAATTACTATACTTTTACAAGGCAATTTTACATTTGTTTTTAGATTCGGGGGCGCTGCCCCCGAACCCCCCAAACCCCCCACGGGGGGGGGACAAGTCCCCCCCACACCCCCCCGCGTGGAGGGGTGTACAAACATCCTGGGGTATACATCCAGTTGAAACAAAGACCTCTGAACAATCATGCTCCACACAATGATGGAACCCTTCTTACCTAGTGATAGAACCTTCACAGGTCCAAACACATCACTGTGCACAAGCTCTAATATCTATTTCGCCCTCTTATTACCAGAGGGGAAACTCACCTGATTCTGCTTCCCATACACACAATTTTCACAGAAATCAAAATCCAGAGAGCTATTACTCATACCTTCTACCATACCTTTACCATGAAGTATTCGAAGGTCCTTCTCTCAAATATGTCCAAGCCTTTGATGCCACAACATGGTCTTCTCTCCAGAGACCACTAGATCTTCTGCTCCACTTTCAGGAATCATAGAACTGTTGCACCCATCAATAACAGTGCTACCTTGCAGCTTGTACAAAGTTCCAATTCGAACTCCCCGCATCAATACCAGTGCTCCCCGAACCATCTTGCAGGTATCATTCTCGAACGCTATTTTTACACCTGCATCATCCAACTTTCTTACAAAAATCAGATTTCTAACCAATGCAGGAATATGCAGAACACTCAGAAGTGTTCTAACCCTTCCACCTTGCAACTTCAACTTTAATTTTCCGTGACCAATGATTCTAGCCTTCTCATCATCCCCTAAGAAGATATCACCACCATCATATTTCTCATACTCGCAGAACCACTCTCTATGGGGAGTGAAGTGAAAGGATGCACTTGAGTCAATCAAACATGCCTCATGATCTACATGTGTACTTGAAGAAGCCAAGTACACATCCCCACCTTCATCTGAGGTAGTTTTTGCTTCTGCAGAAGGAGCATCATTAGATCCCTTTCCTTTGTCAGGAGCTTTAGATTTACAGTCCTTTTTGTAGTGTCCTTCCTTTCCGCATTTCTAGAACACCACCTTTACAGGTTTTCTTGGAGATTTAGATCTCCCTCTAGATTTAGATCTCCCACTCGATGACGTATTTTTGTTTATGTTCTGGGACCGTCCTCGTACAGATAAGGTATCACCATTCTTTCTCTCCATATTTTTCCGTCTCATCTCCTTCGTCAGTAAGGATGAGACTATTTCATCAAACTGCAAGGTAGTTGCATTGCTACCT
Source organism: Pinus taeda (assembly GCA_000404065.3). Taxonomy (NCBI): domain Eukaryota; kingdom Viridiplantae; phylum Streptophyta; class Pinopsida; order Pinales; family Pinaceae; genus Pinus; species Pinus taeda. Next base: position 2,979 of record APFE031020030.1, read on the forward strand.
ATTGCAATAACCAGACTATCCCACGAATCTAGTAGAGAACATAACAAACTGATGCACTTATCTTCATTTGAAATTTTAATATCAACATATGCTAACTAACTTACCACAATATTAAATTCATTTAGATGCTCTGTCACCGAGTCTCCATCTTTCATCCTCAGGTTATACAACTTTTTCTGTAGGAACAATTTATTCACTAGAGACTTATATTGATACAAAGTCCCTAACTTGTCCCACAAAGCCTTCGCCGTAGCTTCCCCTGATACATTCAACAATACTGAATCTGAGACACATAATCTTATTGTGCTCTTTGCCTTCCGATCCAACTTCTTCCATTCTTCATTGGACACTCCTGTTGGTTTAGTACCCGGATCTACTGTGACCCACTGATCTTTATCCACCAACAGATCCTCCATCTTGAGTTTCCACAACTCAAAACTTTGACCATTAAATTTCTCGATCTTTATCTTTCCACTGCTTGCCGTCTTCTTTCACCAACAGAATCGATCTCGCAGATCTCCCACTAAACAAGGTCTACCACAGGCCTGAGTGAAAACCCTCAACAACAAAGGCATCCCCTTAAAGCCAAAAAAGCTCTGATGCCAAATGTAGGTTTTAACCCCGTACATACGAATTCTAAAACACAGAAAATAAACAATGCGAGAGGATAACACATAAAACACATATACATAGAGATTTTCCCCTGGATCCCAAAACCAGAACTACCAGCTTGATTTTTCGTTATGTCCCTTTCACTGTTATGATACATATTTATACATGTCGAAGCATCCAATACCATGGACCAAAAACCATTGCATCCAATACCATGGACCGAAAACCATCGCGTCCAAAAACATGTGCGAAAATCATGCACAAAACCATAGGTGGGTATGCCCATCCTAACATAGGGTCCAAAACCAAAATTTTCCAGGGCTCTTCCCTGGACCCCATAAAGTGGGGTTACGGGTACGCCTCAAACCCCCTGTGCCCCCCCCCCCCGCTACACAATTGGCACAAGGAAAGGGGGCTCCGCCCCCCCTCTAAACCCCCGGTTAACTACGTGGGCTAGTCGTGGAAAGAATATGACACAACCCAACACTTATCTCCAGCCCAAAAAGGTTGAAAATGTTTCCTGCCCAAAATTTGGCATATAATTTTAGCATACATAATTGAGTCTCGTATCTCTCCTTTTTCAAGGCAAGCAATATTTTTTTATTAGACTTGTAGTTTTCTTTAGTTCTACCCAAGAAAGTTTGTGAGATATGATCTGGCAATCCTGTCTGATAATTTACTGCCATTGAGCTTGAGACCATTCCAGTGCTGAATGAAGAACAAGGCTGTGTGGGTAAAGTTTGACCAACTTATTAGTATTAGAGTATATATTCACAGAAAAACCATCCAAATCACTCTGCTCCTGATAGAAGGGTTTTGGCCTCTCTATTAGAGGTGATTTTTCTTTGGAAAATTCCCTTTGTCCTTTATTTTGAGGAGAAATAAATAAATGGAAAGGTTCTACCCACTTCTCTATGTTAAAAAGGAGTCAGGCATCCTATCAAGCCATTGAAAAGCATTGTATTGAAGAGTGCATACAAGTAAGACCAAAATGTTGCTTCTCAAACCCGATTCAATCCCGCAGAAACCTTTTTCAAAGACTTGGAAACCTAACCACGATGAAAAATCTCCATATTTTGACCTGGGAACATCTGAAACTGACTGCCCAACATCTAGAATAGATATTCACATGCAACCAGAATTCCTGTATAGCTTGAATAAAGCTTAGCTAGAAAGTGAGAAGTTTTGGGAAAATTTGTTACAAAGGCTAGACTAATAAGGTAGCCAAAACCAAACAGACTGACTAGAGAAATATTGGCATAAAATACAGCCACTGATAAAATCTTCCCACCATGCCAGATAAGAAATCTCTTAACAAATCCAAGGAATCCATTATGAGATTGGACCGATTCATTAATTTTTTCATAAAGTGACTCAACTTTAGCTTGTGTCCATTCATATCTATACAACTACATTACAACCAAAATTGCAAGAGATTCCCAAATATTCTCAAATAAAGAAGCTCCAGGCTTCAACCCTGTATATGGATAAAGCAATATATTTCTAGAGAGCCACATCTACAAACTTGGGAAGCTACTCAAAACATAGGTAAAGATACAAACGAGCATGGCATAAATCAGTAAAGGTAGCCACAAACGTTTCCTTGTCTTTTTTAGCAGTTGTCGGCCTATCAACCAAACCAAAAGAAAGATGAGGTAGCCAAACATGACCAAGTATACTGTGACAAGTATGGTCAAACATGCAATGTAGGTCCTACAGGAGTGATATGTTGCTTAAAACATTTGGCCTATGGTTAAAAGATAGCCTTTTATCCAGTTCACTTGCTGAGTGTTGTGTGGATCACTATCTGTCAAATTCTGGGATGAACATATTGTCCACAGTACAGATTTTTTGAACCCATCTTTCATGAAGCCAAAACCAAATGGTGATTGCGGGCTACACTTCAGAATTACAGAAAATGAATGGAGTGCTTCTATACCATGATCTTGAAATGCAGAAAAGCATAATAATACTGCAATGCTTAGAAAATCCCAAAGACTTGCATGATTTGATACACCGAAGTGAAGGAGAATTGACCTTATTGAATCCCCTTTATAGTCCAGAGCCTCTGAAGCCTTCAAAAGGAAGAGGGGTACATTGTAGAGGCTTACTATGAGGGAGGAGAGGAGGATGAGGAAGAGGAGGATAGAAGCCTTGATTTACTGCCCAGATTTATGCATAATATGTTTAAGAAAATTTCCAGAAAAGTCAGAAAAGTTGCAAAAACATTTTTTCCTTCGGCTATCTCCCCACAACTGGTATGCCACTCCTCTTCCACCCCTATGGAGGAAAACTTAAATAATTCTCAGGATAATATTTTTCAATGTAGATTGTTTGGTGTGATAATTTTGTTTTTTTTTTGGCTTCTAGTGATCTTGAATAACATTAGCTAGTTATAAATTTGTGATTCACTCTAGTTTGGCGAGTGGGCATGGACCAACTTGCCTTCTGTTAGTGCTCTCTGCGGAACTGCAAGAAATGAATATGGCGTTTGATAACCAGAACAAAGCTTGTTGCATCCTGTTATTAATTACTTTTATTAAATGTTGGTCAGACATATGATGGTGTGAATGTTGGGCTGTAATACTGTAAAGAGTGAAGTTTACTTTATTATTGGAGATTGATTATTAAATCAGAGTACAACTTTTACTTCATTGCTAGAATTCTTTTGGCTTACCATAGCAAGCAAATCAAATAATGAAACCGGATTTGCACAAGTCCATCTCATTCATCATGGTGAATTCGCGTTGAAGGCATGATCTCAGCCTATTTATGACTGACAAAGACATTTATTTCCATAGTAAGCATTCATGTTGATGAGATGGACTGGCCATGGGTCTACCATTTATGAATCGATAGTTTTAAAAAGAACATAGCAAACTTTTCGCATTTTTCTGTTGTGTGATTGTATCCAATTTTGCACTGCACACACCAATGACAAATAAAAAGTTGGTGGAAGCGTATGGTATATACAAACAAAGTAGGAATATACAAAATCCAAGCATAACTTGTTTTGAAAGAGGGATGTACAGACAAATGTTGCAAAACTTAGCTAGGCAAAGTATTCATCCAGGCTGGAATGTAAGAGTTCAAATGGTACTCTGCAAAACTCAACAAAAAATTGTTCAAAATGATTCCTTTTCTTTTCCTTTTTGTGGCATTTATATTCGACATCAGCAAGTTTCCTGATTTCTTGCAACTTGGCTTCCAAGGCAACAATAATATAGCATTTATTCTCACGTCAAGCTCTGACTTGTGAGTAGTCACAAGTGATGACTCTCACTCATTGCTAGCAAGTTGGACATGCTGACTGAGAGTTAGAATCAGGGATAACTGGGTGAGGAACGTTGCTCAAAATCTAAGGCCCTCCCCATAGTTCACAAATAGGTGAAGCCCATTGCTCAAATGCTAAGCCCCACCCCAACGACTTTGAATTTAAGATGCGAGACCTGGTGTCAAAATGTACATGCAACACTTAGTAACTGCCTACACTTGGAGGATGTGCACCCGCCACTTAGACCCCTATATTTATCCCTAGAGCAGTCCCGTTGTCATAAGGAATTCTCCAAATTCCAATATTTACTTATCTTGATAAGCACTTGGTTGGAACCTCCTGGAACAGAGCACTATGAATGTAACCTCCACGCGCCTTGAGATAAGGTAGAACTTACACATATTAGCGGAAATTCCCTGCTAGAACATTTGGTTTGTATACATAGTAATTTTTCTTTCTTCTATATCATCCTAGAATGCAAATATGCGTTTAATAGGGAGAAGTCTCATAACCAAACTTTAATGCATTCTGAACTCTCTTGCATTTAAGTATTTAATGCATGCATTTAAAAACTGCAATCCATCAAGGCCATCTTTCTGATGTCAAAAAGAGCGATAGTTTTTCAAAATATCAAGTGCATCCAAAATATTTGGTCAAGACAAGATACATGTGCCTCAAATAGATGGCGATGAAGAGAGAAAACTCCCAATAGAATTGCATGCTAGACTAATCAATTATGACCTCAAATTGTAAGATAAAAATCATGCGTGAATTATTTCAAGGGCAAACGTATTTGCAATATAAATACAAAATATGAACAAAAAACCTGGAAGGGTCCAATCAAGCAATAATTTAGGTTAGGTAAAGTTCATGTTTCGCAGCTTTTACATCTCCTTATCTATGATTCTTGTGTAGCCATAGCTGGCCAGTACCAGCCATGATGGATTTCTACAGATGCTTTCTTCTTGCAAGTTGAGACTTTCTATGTGCCCATGTGTTTCTATGCAAGGTGCCAACTTTGACTGCTTTATTAATAACTGAGTATGCTTATGCTATCATCTTTTCAATTGTTATTAGGTCCTCAAGAATGGGTGAAGTAGCTTTTTGAGTTTCGCAAGAGCTTCAAAGACCTGAAAATAAAACGCAATATCCTGAATCAAACAACTTTTTATATCTTAGCATTTGCAGAGTACACTGAAATGTTCCCACATGTTCAAGTAAAAAACAATATATAATTTGAATTTGGCAGGATTAGACAATTGAATTTTGACATTTGTATGTACTAGACCTTGGCTAAATTCAGTTAAAAATGGAGGTAAATATCTGGAGAGGTAAAGCTGTAATATCCCTCCCTTAATAATAAATAATAAATAATATAACTAATACAAATAAATACAAACTAGTAAATTAATATAAAAATAATGAAATAATAATAATAAATAATAATAAAACAAAAATAATAAGAATAATAAAATATAAATAATAAAATAAACACTTGATAACAAAATAAGAAAATAAATAAGAAAGAATAAAAATCTATATAAAAAGAATAAGTAATAAAAATAAAAAATAAAAGATTAGTAATAGCCATATTTAAGCTCTAAATAAGAATAAATAGAAATAAAAGAAGAAAATTATCAAAAAGAAGGAAATAAAACAAGAAAGCTAAAAAATCAAAAGAAAAGTAAAGATTAAAACAAGAAAAAAAGTTGCATGCAGACACATGGAGTGTGTGCATGTGGTTCCCCTTCCAATGTTTTGTTCTATTTAATAGATGGTGAGGAGGATGGGAGGTATCCATCATTCTGAGATTCTATCTGTCATTCTCTTGGGAGAATGGTATACTAAGACTTAGGAGCACTGGTAGTAGTCGTTGATTAAGGGCTCGGGGGTGGCCAGTTATAGCAGAATCCTGCACAATTGAGCCTACGATTGGGAGGAGAGTCGTCCCCAAAACCCTGTTGCGCTAAGCCTACTATTACACAGGTAATCCCAGGTAAGTACACTTTATAGTTTAAGGATATTGTTAATAACTTAATTAGATATCTATTTTGGGTTGTTACATATACTGACTTAAAAATTTCAAACAATATTTTCTTGGAGGCCTGTTTAAGTTTTCACTGGCCATTCTACTTTGAAATATATAGTGAACAAGCTTATACTTGAAGGAATAATTTACAGGTGGCATTTTTTATTCTAGGAATTCACATTTAAAGTAACTATTAATATTGGCCGATTGAATGTGGGACTTGATCACCTGTCACAGCTGGAATCAAGAGAGAGTGGAGGATCCCTGGATGATCAACTAACCAGACGCATATCTATTTAGGATTGAAGCATTACCAAATTACTTGGAATACATTGCAACCTTTTTAGCTATAGATAAAAGTCAAGAAGAACACAAAACCACAGAAAGGAGAGATATGGTCATATGAGATGTCAATTATCAATTGATTTTGGGATAACTATATAAATTAGGCCTTTATTAGGTGTTGTGCATATGTTTCCTTCACCATGAGAGACATGATGTACTATGGGAATGTCATTTAAGATTTTGGGGTGGCCATGTAGGATGAAAGGCTACCATCAGGAAAGTGTTGCAGGCAGGACTATGGTGGTGATGGTTATCAAAGACGCAAAGGAATATGCCAGAGGCTATGATGTTTTTGTTATATATCTAACCCGGAAATATATGAGAATACAAATATACCTAGAAATAATAAGATAGGAATAGATAGAAATGTTTCTTTATTGATCAAACCCTTAAGTTAGGGAAACACCATACAACTACTCCTTAAGGAAGGAGAACACTCCACAAGCCATATGCTTGTTCATACAATAATCCTTGACATCTCTCAATGGGGAGTCTCTAGTCTCTATATAGGCTTCATACATACAATACCATGGGTCATTACCATGGTTCCTCAATACCATCTATCTAATACAATGGGCTTATTACATTATTGCTAACTACTTGTGGTCCCTTACATGATACGCGTTAACCACTTTATTTATTACTATCACCCATCCCATTATTACATTATTGCCTTGTGTACCTCCCTCTATACTCCATACTATCCCCCCAAGTATACTACATTCCACCTCCCTTAAACATTTTTCGTCCCTAAAACATAAGAAGAACACAAACAATAAGATTTACTCAAAAGAGCAGTCCACTGGTACCATGCACGTGCATCTAGCCATCCAAGAGAAAGGTGAACCCTCGATCTAGTTGGCGCCTCACTCGCTTGAGATGAAAGTTGATTGTGGCAGCTCTTATGTGTTGATGTGTAGCAGTTGGATCATCACCCCTCTCTATTTGTCATGCGGGGGTTGTTGTTCTTGTGGCTAATTTGTTGCCATCGTGTTGGTTGTTTTCTTGCAGGGTGATGTGGGTGGTGATATGATGAAGTTTTAACCAACAATGTATCCTTTTTTAATTCAATATCTAATGGAGCTTGATTGGTATCTGGCACATGTTGTGGCATCTTCTATTGTTTCTTATCTTCCAATGTTACTTCAACCATGGATTCCTCATCTGATGAATCCATACCTGTAACATTTTCTACTTCAGCCTCCTTTGACTCTACCTATTTTTCCGGTACCTAGTTTGATGTTTGTATTTGGTTGTCGACCATCAAGGGCTCATCATCTGATGTGTCAGTACCTAGAACATATTTTGCTTCAGCCTCCTTGGACTCTACTTGTTTATTGATGGAAATATCCTGCAGTGTAATTTTCTTCTTTTTTACCAGAGCTTCAGAATTTCTTATGTACATTAATATTGATAGTACCCACATATTCCATCCAAGGATATTCCACAACAACATCAATGTTATCCATATCTGAAGTATAAAAATCACAATGCAACACATACTTATCCATAGAAAGCTTCAAATATTTATAAACTTGAACATCCTCATTATCAACTTGTGTGTTTTCAATGTGTTTTGTTGGAACTTTCAATTGTTTTGCAAAGTTAACATTGATAAAATTATGCTTGTAGCTAGGATTTATAGACACAATGATCTCTTTCTGAATGCATCCATGAACTTGCAATAAGGAGGTACCAGTAGAAATAAACCCCTTACATGTCTCATTCTCTTGTTTACTAACCTGAGACCATTTGTCTAGAAAGACTTTTTCAAATTCTTCATCTGAAAGGTTGTACAACTTCTTGCTGTCAAGTGAATTCAACCATTTGGCAACCTCTTCTTTCATACTAATCCATACTAAACATTTCCACTATTTTTCCCATAATTACTTTTTTCTTTCTATTAATTCTTCAATAGTGGACCCATTATCTTTTCTTGTAAGAATAACAACCTTGCTAGAAGCCATGAAGAGGGTTTTGAAAAACAATCACTTACTTGGCGAAAATTTAAAGTGGCCACACTTCGATCAATATTGCTCAAAATCTTTATTATGATTTATTTTCGGAAATGGAAAGACCATTCTATAGCCTCTCATGTGATAAAAATCTTGATCTAGGAACTAGAATTTTAGATTTGCACTGCAACTCTCCTGTCGTCACAAAAATTTCTGAAAAAGAGTTGATTTTAAATCAGCGATATCTCCCTCATCCGGACTCCAATTCAACCACTTTTTTTTTTTTTTTTTTTTTTTTTTTTTTTTTTTTTTTTTAATTTGGTATTTTTTCACAAAGGACCGAGATCTACAATTAGATTCTGCAAATTTTGTCCCATAACATATTGATCTGATCTGCAAACTCGTTGCCCCGAAAAATGTCTACAGCATAGCTGATTTCTAAATCAGTGATATCTCCCTCATCCAGACTCCAATTCGGCTGGTTTTTTTTTCAAATTGGGTATTTTTCACAAAAAAACCTTAATATGCAATTAGATTCTACAAATTTTACACCATAACATACATATATGATCTACAAACTCGCCGCCCAAAAAAATCCTGCAAAAAAAATAAAATTAAATAAATTCACTACTTTTCCCAAGAAACTGCTATGATACCACTTGTTATAGATCTGACCCAGAAATATATGATAGTACAAATATACTCAGAAATAATAAGATAGAAATAGATAGAAATGCTTCTTTATTGATCAAACACTTAAGGTAGGGCAACACTATACAACTACTTCTTAAGGAAGGAGAACACTCCACAAGGCATCTGCTTTTTCATACAATAATCCTTAACATCTCTCAATGGGGAGTCTCTAGCCTATATATAGGCTTCATATATACAATACCATGGGTCATTACCATGTTTCCCTCAATATCATCTATCTAATACAATGGACTTATTACATTATTGCTAACTACTTGTGGTCCCTTACATGATATGGGTTAACCACTTTGTTTATTACTATAGCCCATCCCAGTATTACATTATTCCCTTGGGTACCTCCCTCTATACCCCATACTATGCCCCCTAGGTATAATATATAATTTTTCCAAAGGGTTGGAATACCATCACACCATGATGAATTGCCATTGAAATGGCACTGCATATATTTGAGAAATGTGTGGTTGACTTTATAGGACCTATAAATTTGTCGGCACATCACTCTCATGCCAGTTATATAATCACCGCAACAAAGTACCTCACCAAATGGGTAGAAGCAACACCAGTTAAGGATTGTACTGTAGATACTACCTCCAAATTCATATTTGAGAACATCATATCCATATTTGGGTTCCAACAAAGTCTCACCAATGATCAGGGGACCCACTTCATAAATGAAAATTTTGCATCCTTACTTCAAAACTTCATGATACAAAACCACAAGAGCAACCCATATCACCCTTAGGGTAATGATACCGTACATGCCTTCAACAAGATATTAGAGAATATTTTGACCAAGATATGCTCAACCATCTAGGATGATTTGGACGAGAGAGTGACAACAACTCTATGGGCATACCACATAGCTATTAAGCAGTTACACAAGTATACACCTTTCCATATTGTGTATGGATGGGAGGCTACAGAGCCATCTAGATTTTCTATTCCCAACCTTTTCATAGCTTAGGCCACTCATATGGTAGAGGAGGAACTAGTTCAAAAGAGGCTAAACAAACTCTCAGAGCTCGATGAAGCTAGGTTTATGGAATATTTCCATAAAATGATTGAAAAGCAAAGGCAGAAGCCATGGCATGACAGGCATATTAAGAGAAAATCATTCATAGTCGGAGGGCACGTTTTGATATATGACAACAAATTATTGAAGTTTCCTAGAAAGATGTTGATGCATTGGCTAGGGTCATTTTTTGTTGCGAAAGTGAAGGAGATAGGAGTTGTTAAGCTTGTGCAACTAGACAGGGTATTGGTACTAGGTTGGGTGAATGGTGCTCGCCTAAAACCATTCCACAAATCAATCAATATTACTCAGAATTGATTGGATCTACAAAAGGAGGTCATAGGTAGGAGTAGGTAAGAGTAGGAAAGAGTCATTTAGTTGGGTCATCACTAGTAGTGTCAATCTTTTTTCCCAGTCAGTGAGTTCTTTACATTTCCAAATAAAAATACCCCTAGGTTTCTACTAGTTGTGGATGTTCTTCCACCACACCACGACTAGTTGTGGTTGGGGTGAGTCACATGTGTTATGAGTCATTTCCATAATAATTGGATATTAATTCAGGTTTCGGCCCAGATTTCCATTAAATCTTTCCCATTATAGAAATAATCAATTCCTAAGCGTCTTCCATCACAATAACATAATTACCCATCAACTCCACCTTTCCCTTTTCAATATTGTGTCATCCGAGTTAGGTCTAGCTCCACTGACAATAGGATTAAGATGATTGAGTATGCATAGGTTAGGAGGTCTTGTCAGAAAATTTATGTCAAGATGGTCTGCTTAATTTGCATGGAAATGTTGAATTTGGAAGAGTCTGAAGCCAAGGTGCTAGAGTCACTTAGTTTGTAGTCTAGTTCTAAATCCTGTCATTCTAAAATCAAGTACCAACCCCCTATATTTTGTGTTTATCAGTGTTTCTTTGACATGAAAAATAATATTGTATATGTTCCAGAGCTCGTATTGGATGAGATAATTGTGTTGAGGGAGCCAATTTACGACAAATATGATAACACTGTGTTGGTCGACAATGATATCTTGGACTCTTGCTAGTTTCTAGTCATGAAGCATGGAGTTTACATAGAATCAATCATGAAGGAATATGTGAGTGCAACAATCAAAGTCAAAACTAATTTTAGAGGAATCCAGCGGTCCACCTTACTGAATTTGAGAAGTCTTCCTATGGTTAATATGACAATGGAAGCAATGAAATGCACAAAGTTATTGGTCAACTAGATGCATGGATGTTAGGCCCCTATACTACTAGTGTAACCCCTTATTGTTATTAGTACAAACCACTTATTATATTTATGTACCCATGTAGTGCCCAAATTGTTACTATTGTGCCCCATAGAAGCCCACTATTGTTATTATTGTGCCCTTACATTATTATTGTTATGTCGGCTCTAATTATGTTATGAGCCCTTCGACTCCTATATATAGAAAGGAGGTCTTTTCATTTGTATCATCGAAGAATTGTTCATTTATGTAATGTAAAGGAGGTTTCCCCCTCGAAGAGGCTGAATTCTAAGTCGTTGATCTATCTTTTCTATCTTTTCTTGAGCTGGTTTCATAACATTTCGTATCAGAGCTTTGGATTCTAGGGTTTCGCTGCTCCAAACAAGTCATCGTGGAATTTTCGCTATAACTTTGTTTCTGTGACGTTTCAGAAATCACAAAAAAAACCCATTTGAGAAGAAATCGTACTGAACCTTGGGTCCGAATTTCAGATCTTTTTGCATGATATTTCCAGAGATATGATCTGAGGAAGTTGGTCTTTTGGCAGTCTCCTCAATTACATTCAAAACAGGTGACCTCGGGAAAATCATCATAACTTTCTCTTTGAGAATCGGATTGGAATTTCGTAAGAAGGTATAGAAAGAGGAAGGACTGTAGTTTTTGGTGTGCAGGTTTCAGATCCAAAGGTTGAAACAGTGACACGTGGCACATCGTACAAGTTCGCTCTACTGAATTAGTCGATAATCAGGTCACTGTGGGAGAATTGGCACAATAGTGGGCAACCTCCTTTAAATTACATAAATTAACAATTCTTGGATGATACAAATGAAAATACCTCCTTTCTATATATAGGAGTCATAAGGTGGAAGAACTTACTAGCTGAATATTCCACATGGGAGGACAAGGATTTTATACAGAAGCATCAAGAACTACTCAAGCATTGAGGACAACGCTTTTTGAAGGAGAGGGGCATGTTAGGCCCCTATACTACTAGTGTAACCCCTTATTGTTATTAGTACAAACCACTTATTATATTTATGTACCCATGTAGTGGCTAAATTGTTACTATTGTGCCCCATAGAAGCCCACTATTGTTATTATTATGCCCTTACATTATTATTGTTATGTCGGCTCTGATTATGTTATGAGCCCTTAGACTCCTATATATAGAAAGGATGTCTTTTCATTTGTATCATCGAAGAATT
>APFE031020048.1:0-13792 GCA_000404065.3 Pinus taeda
AGAAAACCAAGGATGATGATGATGATGGCATCAAAGAAAAAGAAAAGAGGACTAGATGTCCTTGCAGAAGCCTCGGAGCATGTAGATTAAAAGGGAAATCACTCAATTTTGGTTGCGACATGCAACACCTTCACAGTGGGGGTATGTTGAGCCTCAACCTTGCACCTTCCTACACACCCTCTTAACCCTCATTCTCCACTCACTTCACTCATCCAGTGGTTAAATCATTTCATTATAGTCTAAAAAGGACTGTTTATATGGTTTTCTTACTATACTGATGTCTGTTGTTTGGTTTAGTTTTTTTGTTCATGCAGCTGCGGAAACTTGTCAGTTTCCGCAGCCAGCACAGGTTTTCACATCCAGCATAGGATTCTGCAGCTATTTTGTTAAAAGATGTGCTCCAGGTGTCCTTTGAAGGAACAGGCTACATGGGCAAGCTCCAGATGGCATGTACATGGATCGTGTCCCTTCGAACCGGCCAAATCATCCATTAGAGGCCGCGGTCAACCAAAGTCAAAGACGAGGCCAACCAAAGGGTTCAGCGGTGGCACGTCACTGTTTTGGGCACGTGAATGATACGTGGCCTAGTTCTCAGCTCACAAAGGCACCAACACACCTGGAGATCGTTCTTGAACAGTGAATCTAACAACCAACCACTCTGAAGATTTAAGAAGCATAACGACAGTTACACTAGATCTCGGCTGAAGAGATCTACGTATCTATGGCAACGCAATTAATAGCGCAGTAGTTGTTTTAGTATTTTGCATTATAAATAACGCGTTGTTGAACGCTGTAGAGAGACTTTTGATACGTGTAAACTCTGAATTGTTTATGTAATTTCCGCATTGCTGGTTATCTTATCACCCCATTGTTTTATATGTTGTTGATTTAAATACACGAGAAGACTTTTCTGAAGATAGCCATGTGATTATTTGATTGGCTGAAGCGGCAGAGGGTCCCTGCACGCTGAAGCCTTGTAAAGTGTTTGTTTAGTTTCATTATGCTTTTGTTTTATCATTAATTTGTACATAATATGTTTTATGTTTCTGCTGTTCATATCTTTACTTCTGTTTTCTTAGAGCTGTAGACTGATCAGTGCTTTTTACAGGTTCTTTTAGGCAACCCGGGCAATTTTTCATTTCTTTAATAACTTTTGGCATATGAGATCATCTTGTCCTTCCTGCTAACCTTTATTTTCTGAAGTTTACATTCAGCATTGTCCTTTTCAAGTTGTTATTTGTTTATTTCTTTTTCTGCTAGTTAGATATGATACTGCTTAACAATTTATGATTTCTTTCTGTGGTCAAATGATTATATCAGCAAGAGATTAGAATATTACTAACTGTAGTGTGATTTAGTTGTCATATTACTTACTCATGGTTGCTTTCCATAAAGTAGATTGAGCTGAATGGTAAAGGACTAAGAGAATTTAAGTAGTTTGATTAATTTCTTTTTTGCAATTTACATTTAGTTATCATATTACTTGGTATGTTCATGATTACTTCCCCAAGGTAGATTGAGCTGAGGGGTAAAGGATTTGAAGAATTCAAGTAGTGTGATTATTTTCTTTTATGCAATTTACTTTCTTGAACAGTTAAATATCATGTTACTTAACTTGTTTATTATTACTTCCCATCAGGTAGATTGAGCCAAAGGGCAAAGCATCTGAAAAGTTAAAGTAATGTGAATTAGCTGCTTTGCTTTAAGTTTGAGTTGTTTTCCAAGTTTTTGCTTTCTTTTCATTTCCAGCAGCAAGGATACTGGGCCATTGCCATTAGTTTGCTATTTGATGCATTTGTTTTCTCTTAAGAATTGATTTCATTTTAGTTACTGTAAAGCTTTCTTTTGAGCATTTTTCAAGTTTAGAAATCATCACCATCTACACTCCACACACTTCACACTTCACTTTCGTCATCACACATTAAAGAAAAATAAAATCCAAAAACAAACTAAAAAGCTTAAAACGACAAAAGCCTAAGGAAATGGTTATCTGAGTACATATAGTACACCTCACTTCGTTAGTTTACGAACCCCGGGTTGACATCATAAATAGCAATTTAGATCACACTAAATTGACCAAACAATCACTTAGTTCTAGGGCTTGCCAAACTAGCCCCCTATTCCGTCCTTCAGTACCTCCATGAAAGGGTACGATTAACCTTTGTGCAACCCTAACCTGTGGCTTAGGTATTTTCGCACTACTATGGTAGCATACCATGAAAATTTCCAAACTAGCTTAAGTATCTAACTTATCTTATTTGACAATCATAGTTAGCACCACATAAATAGATGTTCTTACTTGCATTCACTTAACCAACAGAAATACATACATTCACACATCATATAAGCATTATAAATGAAATTCATACATAACATGTCAAGATGCATTTACAAGAACAAATACATATAATTTACAAAATATTTCTCTTTAATGATATCTTTCAAGTGATCACTGACTCTATACACTCTGTGCACACAACTATAGGGGTCCACGCACTCAGTTGCGGACTTCCAACCTAGGTCTCTGCACACTTAGCTTCAGAGCCTTTACCTACGCTACAACCTAAACTTAGACTTTTAACTTCAGAGCTATTACTATCTTCTCAAAAACCATTACTATAAAACTACTTAGAGATTAGTTCGTTTTATACAATCCCATGGTCTACGGACCATGGGTAGATCTTTTACAACCAACTTTACTTTACAAAAATAAGGGTAGAAAACCCATTATGAATCATGACACCTTCGCACTCCGTGACCACAAAATGCGGAGACTTTACTATTTTATTACAAAATTTGACCCAAAACATGGGCTTTTATCCCCAAAACTATCCTTGGGGGATCCTGTTCCCAACAAGCCCACAACACAAACATCGTGACTTACCCTTGAGTCACTTGGCAGGTGCGGAGATCTTTGCTCGAAGACCTTCTAGTTTGACTCTATGACTGCAACCTCAGTTGTGCACTGTGCGACTGCCTGCTTCGTATCTTTGACCATCTTCTCAGTCACTACACCTGAACTGTCGGCCTGAAGATATTGTTGCATCGCTTGCAGAGTCATAAGCTTTCCTTCAATAAAGCCTATCATTGTGTAAGATTAATCTAGCCAGGGCTTCAGTCTTGCCTTCAACACTGCTTCCTTGTGCAGCGCTGCATCCACTTGTTCCTTCAGCTACTTGGCCTCCTACAACTTTGCTAGTCTTTGTGTCAACACGATGGTTCGCATTGTGCACTTAATCTCATCATAGCACTATTGTAGCTTGTGTGCTTCCGTTTCTAGTTGTTGGACATTGGGGTCCTCCTGCAAGATTGTCAAGACCTCAAAGGACGGCTCAAAAATTTGCATGCAGTCTGCTACAACACTATCCACCACTACTACTACTTTTGTGACAGCGATCGCCTACTACTCCTTCACTTCCAGCGGAGTTGAAGGCTGGGCCTTCAACTATTATTCCATTATTTGAGGTTCAACTCCAACTGAACCCTTGCCATCTGAGTACAAGTGTCACTCATCCCTGTGGCCAGCTTGCGGATGTGCACCTCAACCGGCTCCTCTTCCAGAATGGCAAACTCTAAGACCATTCGACATGCCTCCTTGATGACCTGCATAATGCGCTTGCTCTGATTAGTCGCCCCAGTCTCAACGATGATGGAAGAATCTCATTGTAGTTCCATCTACTCATTTTTGATCCGTTGTTCACTGATCACCTGGAGGACATGGTGCTCACGGGCCCTCAGCTCTGTAATCACTCCATCCTGTAAGGTGGAGTGCTTCACGTGGGAGTGCTTCCAGGTTCAATCCTACTCCTTTTATGGCATTGACAGTGGGCCTATCAACCTCATTCTCTATGGTCAGTGCTCCATCAGGCAGCACTATCACACTGGAGGCCTTCGCACAGAGATTCTCGGCAGCTTCTGAAATTTCAATAGCCAGGCTAGTAGACACCATACCATCCAGAGACGCACGGGTCTACAACTCCTTCCAACCTATGTGGATAGCCCCCAAGACTATCTGTTGTTGCTACTCGAACTGTTGCAGGGTCTTTGTGGTGACATCCCGCACCGTGTCAATGATATCATGCAAGTCACCCTCTGTTAATTTGATCAAGTCCAGTGATGTCCTGGTAGCCTTCAATTTCTTCCTGGACCCTCCTTTCCCTTGTTCCCATGGGCGCTTGATGTGGGTGGACATCTCCTGTGGGTCCACACCATGCTGCTTGTCTGTCTCTTCCTTTGTCTCAGGTGAAAGGTTACCTTGTGCCTTTGTTAGATACTTGCTCTGTCCCACCTATCTGCTTTGTTGTCTATTGTACAGCCTCGCGCTTCGCCTGGGCCTTATCAGGGGCCTCCTTCTTTCTCTTTTCAATTAGCTGAGTCATATTTGCTTGGCCTCCTCCTTCTTTCTCTACACAGTAGACTTTCTTGCTCCCACTGCCAAGTCTATTGTAGCACGCCACGCTTCCAGCCATAGATCAAGTACCGCATCAATGGTGTCATCCATTGCCAGGTAAGGCAAGTCATACCATTTCTGCGCAGGGTCCTTCTGTCTCCCTGATGGACACATGGTGGAAGTTTGCTTTAAATTTTGCATAGCCCTACAAGTTGGCGTACACCATAGGTGAAAATCATGGTTTGTGATTGATGGTCATGCAGATGTTTATCTCCATCAATATCTAGAATATCTTGTTGTCCTTGACTCGTTGCACATCCTTGGTCACCCATAGCGAAGCGTACTTCACTGCTTCTGGAAGGTATGGCGCGACCGAAATGAATTGACTGTCCTCTGGTAGCTCCCACACTACCATCACAATCGACAGCAAGAGCCATGGTAGTGGAACATCTTGCTGAGCTTCTGCACTTTATGACAGTTTGCTAGGAACTCTCTCCAAAGGTAGTTCGACTAGTTGAACTGGACTCCTTTGGTGCACTGAGCTGCTAGTCCAATGACAGGCGCCAGCACCTCATCAACACGACACTTCCACATCAGTTTCCCTACTAAAATCTATGTGGCTACCTTCACAGCAGGGTCAAAGATGCTGGATATGGCATATCCATGTAGTTTATTCACTAGTTTAAACTTTTTTTTCATAGACTCCATGAGGGCCTACTCACCACCTTTTCCGCCAAAGATCATGGCCGAATTCTCTCATGTATATGACAATCACGTTATTATGTGAATCAATCTATCTATGATGGGTATTGGATCCTCTATCCACAGACACCGATCATGCAACAAACACAACACGTGCTTGATGACCAATACTATCACCGGGGTGTGGTTGTAGTGCAGCACCCAAAGCAGGTTAAGAAACCTTGCCTTGTCTACTACTCTAAGCCACCTTCATGGCTCCAATGCAGTCATACTGGTATTTGTATCAATGATGTGCCACATCAGCTACTCAGTCTTTAGGTTGGGGAACTTCTCATGGTCGGCTAAGTCCCAGTCTTCAAGTTTCAGCATTGGCACCCTCCCCAAGCTCAGTCCTTCGAAAATGATCTCATACAGTAGCAAAGGGGTTTGCAAGGGGGTCTTTGTCTCATCGATGTCTTTTGGAACCTTGATATTAGCCTTTCGCGAAGGGACATACTCAAGAAACCGAGTAAGAGGGTCCATACCTTGGGCTTCAACCTCCTCCACCTCGACTCCCACATCCTCATCATCCATCAGGATGTCTTCAATGTCTTCCTCCTCTAGCTCCAAATTTATAGCCTTGCATTTCCCCTGTGCGGTGGGTTTTGGTGGGTTTCTCCTTGGTGATGCATGCATCGGTATGGCATGCTACTTGTCCTTTTTATCCTTTAAGGTCTCCTTGATTGGGGTTGAATTTGGTCTCAACATGCTCGGTGATTTAGGGGCTTTGACTAGTACTTCGATGACCTCCAAAGCAACTACTTATGCCTCCATCTCCATTTCTAACACTGACTCCTCTGCTTCGGTATCTATAGCTTCTGTGGGTGCCGACATGATTTTTTGTAAGAAATCCTGTGTCTCCTTTGGTAATGTCTCGAATACTTTATTGGATATCAGAAGCTCGTAGTGCTCATGATTCATGTGTGCTTGAGAACTCAACAACTCAATTCTCAAAATGCCAAGTATTTTTACTGAAAAACCACTTGTAATTTATATGGCATTATGAATTCAAACCCGACCGTTCCCCCCAAACTCGGTTCATTAATGCCAGATTGGAGGCATATTTTCAAGGATATAAGCCAAAAATTTCATCTTAAATGCTGGCCACCCACTCCATTTGGCCACATTTCTACCGTCAAATCATGAACAATGACTTTAACGATCACTTTTTGGCCAACCTGTGTGATTTCTCCCTGGGTAGCGCAGCTCCCTTCATGCTGCTGTGAACCCTGTGACACTTCCTTTCTTCGCCCAATCCTCCAATTGCGCAACTCCCCAACTTGGATAGTGTAGTTTATAGTCCCACACCTCCTTTCAGCTGCCTAGAGTGCTAAGACTGTGCTACCTTCATCTAGTCACATGGCCAGACCACCAGTGTATGGCTTCAAGCGACTTCCATTCACCTTTCCTGGGAAGGGATCTCCATTCAATTTAACCAGTTGTACCACTCCTCCGTTGGTAATCTCCTTAATGAAATAGGGCCCTAACCAGTGCATCCTGAACTTCCTTGGAAATTTATCAAACTTGCTATCATATAACAAAACCAATTCATTTACCTTAAAGGTGTGCAACTTAATGTGTCGATCATGCCATGCTTTTTCGCACTTCTTTTGGACCTGTTGGGGAAATCCAACTAGAAATCTCTCTTCCTCAGGCTCGTTCAACTATGCGAGCCTTTCCTCCAGGGCTCTTTGATTCGTCATACCTATGAGCACTGTTATGCACATACTAGGCACAATATATTCCATAGGCATTACCACTTCAACACCATAGACAAGTCTAAAGGGAGTTTGTCCAGTCAACTTCTTGCATGTCGTCCAATAAGCCCATAGTATTGCAGGTATGTGTAGGTCCTAATCAATTCGCTGAGCATTGCAAACCTTTCTCAACGCATTCTCCAACACTTTATTGAACACTTCCACTATCACGTTAGCCTGCAGGTGATAAGGCATGCTCTTCTAATGATATACCTAAAATTATTCCATTAGTACACTGATCACCTCATTCAGAAAGTGCATACCGCAATCACTCAACAAGATCTTTGAACAACCAAATCGCATCAGTACATACTCAAAGAGAAACTTCGCAGCAGTCACGCCTATGCAATCCTTCACATGGTGTGCCTCCACTCAACGAGTCAAATACTTCGTTGGGGTGATAATGTACCTTGCTCCCATATTTCCTTGGGGCTAAATGGGTCCCACAAAATCTATCGCCCATTTTTCAAATGGTTGTAATGTCAAATATGGATTCAAAGGCATATCATCCCTCCGTGATGGCTTGTTAGTCCTTTAACACACATCACATGCTTTACAGTACACTTTTGAGTCCTAATGGAGGGTTGGCCACCATAACCATATGCATAGAATCTTCTACACGATCACTCTCCCTGCATAATGTCCTCCTGTGGTGCCCCCATGAGAATCCGTGAGGATGATGCTTCTTTCAAACTCTGGTACATATCGTCGCAATATCTCATCAGACCCCATTTTTTATAGATGTTGAGCAATGACAGAAAAATATGGCACGTGCACCACTAACTCCTTCTGTTGGAAGGTGTATCCTTCTGGGGCAGTCCCTCTCATTAGGAAGTGTATGATATCCTAAAAATGATCATCTATGATGTGAACTACAAATAGCTATGTGTCAAACAATCCCTCCTCCAAATGAGTGTGCTCTTCCCTATTTCGATGCACGACAGATGGTCTAGTCGCGCATTCAGTCATCTAGGATTCACAATAACTTCAAAATCATATTCTTGGAATAATAACCACCACTTGCAAATTCTCCCCCCCAAAACACACTTATTGACCAGGTATTTCAAGGTGGAGTGATTTGTATACATCTTAAAATGGCCTCCCAGCAAGTAGTGTCTAAACTTCTGGAGCACGTATAACATAGCTAACCGTTTACGCTCAGCAGTGGAATAGTTCTTCTTCACCTTGGATAACCCCCTTCTTGCGAACACAATAGGATGGTCCAAGTCTCCTTCGCTATCCTGTGTCAGTACTTCTCCAAACACTATACATGATGCATCAATATGTACCTAAAACGCCTTCTTCCAGTCCGGGAAGACTAGAATCAGCATGGTGACCATCTTTTATTTCAATACATCCAAGCTTTTCTTATAGTCCTCATTCCAGTAGAAGGTGACATTGTTTTTCAACAACTTTTCCATAGGCGCGGTGATATGGGCATAGCCTTTGATAAAATTTATGTAATATCCCGTGTGTCCTAGGGTAGCGCGCAACTGTTTGACACTCCTCGACGCTTCCAAGTTCAGTATCACTGCTATCTTCACAAAATCTACCATCAAACCCTATCTACAAACCATATGACCCAGCAAGGTCCCAAAACGAAAACAAAATAAAAACTTCTTCAGATTGAGCATGATCTGGTATCTTCGACAAGCATCTAGCATTAGGAATAAACTAGTGACATGGCATTTCACCAACCCAAACACAGTCCAGTCATCAAATTATACTTCTAGGAAATTATGAATAAATTCCTTGAATGCCACAATGACTATGTGTGAGAAAATAGCAGGCGCATTCTTCAATCCAAATGGAATTACAGTGTACTCAAAACACCCCCACTCAGTCGTGAAGGTCATCTTCCTCCTATGCTCCCATGTGATTTTGATCTGGTGGTACTCAGAGAACCCATCAATGAAGGAATATGCTTCCTAGCCACTGACATTGTCCAACACTTCATCAGTGAATGGTGTCAGGAAAGGATCATGTACACAAGCATCATTCAACTTTCTGAGATCCATGCATATCCTTATTTCATCCTTCTACTTCTTCTCTTGTACCACCATTGGGCTTACCCAATCAGATTCTTCCACAGGCTCAATGATGCCTGCCGTGAGCATTTTGTCTAGCTCTAGGTGGACCTTCTCCCTATACTTTGGATTGACATGGTAAGGTCTTTGCTTAACCGGCTTTGTGTCGGGCTTCAATGTGATCTTAATAACACCCAAGTCTCTGATTATCCCTTTTAGATTCATAAACTTGGTAGGGAATAAATCTTGGTCTTCACAGAGCAATTCAACGACCTTAACCACTATCATGTTGTCCAAGTAATCTCCAATCTTCGCAAATTTAGGCTCTTCCTTCATACCAATGTTTATTTGTTTCGTTTTCAGTGGCAGGGTTATATAAGGATTCTCAATCTATGGTCCTTCAACCTTGCGGTGTCCTTCTATTTTAGGGATGTTAATCTTTCGTGGATCTTCAACTTCTTCTTTAGCGGTCACGTTATAGCATTCCAGTGTGTGACTTAGCTAAGCAGCCCAGGGTGAATTAGGCCCAAAGGATCTTGTGGTATCCTAAAGATTGTTGCTTTCACCTCTTGTAGTGCCTCCTCAATACAGTCAAACCCATCTTCAAAGCTGAATGTCATTATGAATCCTTCATGGAAAATACCCCATTCCCCTGTACCATGGTAATGCTCTGTCTCTACACATAAGTTCATCAGGACTACATCCAGGGTGTGATAGAACAAGTGCACCCATTCAGGTTGGGGCTTCTTTCCATAAGCCTAAGCCCATTTGGCCAAGTGTGTGTGCGGATCATCTTGCCCATCATACTTGTCTGTTACTCATACCTTCGGCTTCCCAAAGCGTGTTCTCATCATCTTCATACATTCGCACTAGTCATCAAAGCTTCCCTTGTGCGTATTCCACCACCTTGCAGGCATAGTGCGCAGTGCGTAGTCCAAAGCCTGGAAGCGCTGCTTTTCTGGTACCTTCCTCTCAAATGCATCCAAAAAGATATTTACATCATTCAAGCCATCATAAGTGGGCAATTTTCGTAACTTTGACGACACATAGTGCAACAACCGGGTTATCATGTTACAACACAATATATTTACCTCATGTAACAGATTATTCCAATGCTCTAATTCTTCATACGAGTTTGAGGTGCAGGAACTCTCACGGTCCCATGTAATTCGTCCATCTGCTATTGGATTCACCCAATCTTGGTCTCGCACTATTATCTTATAGATACATTCTAGATCGTCATTGTTGAGCTATGGAAAAGGTATGAATTTGACATTTCTATTCTTATCTTTTCCCTTAATCATATCTCCTTTATATTCTAAGATGGTAATATATCAAGGAATTATAGCAAAAACAAGGGAGTTATTGGTTATTTCAATTTAGTTAATTATTGTCTTTTTCCATGCAAGAAAGATAAGAAATGGAAAATTACCATTCTGGAGGAAAAGACAAAACAAAGTAGCTATTGTTCCTTCACCAGGAAGCTGTATCTAGACAAGCAGATCAAGATTGAAGCGTGTAGTTAAGGATAAGAACGGAAAATACCACAATATCAGCGCAAAAATACAATGAGTTGATTGGAGTTAGAAGATTGAGCGGATCCCTCGAGATCTCTTGATACTGAGGGATCACTGTTACAAAATCTATCTGTTATTTCTTATTTTATCCACCCGACCATTATAAAAGGGACAATGCTTGTAAATATTGGGGGATGAATTATCATTATTCAGAACTTACTGTTGTATTTTCACTTTGATCATCGACTCTCTTTGATTAAAAGAGAGTACGATTTCCTGTAACAATTTCACATATGATTAATACATAAGTTGGTTGTTGTCCCATTATTTTACACTGAAGTAGTTTGGCAGTGCTTCACTAGCGGCTAAGGGCCTGACCCTGGTGGATCCACTTGCTATTTTGTACCATTACTTTACAATCATAGTCATGTGATGGTTTGGTTCGATTTTTTTTATTTGAATCGCATTGCTTTACTGTTCCTTATTTCAAGAGTTTGTGAATTGTTTTATTGTATATGCGGTAACTGAATCATGTTGTCATTCCTTTTTCATCATAATAAGATTATTACTCTCTGCAAACTGTATTATTATGCTGTTCATTTCAATTATAAAGCTTCGTTGTTCATTCCAGTACACTCACTTTGTTGTTCATTTCTACTAAATAGCATTGTTGTTCATTTCCTTTCTGTGAGTATTTGGTTTTGCCTTTTAGCATTGTCACCATTAGCATATTTATTCCATTTCTATTAGCCGCAGTGTTGATTTAATCTCTTGCTATTTCCAATCAGTCGTTTTAGTGTGGAGTGTAAGATCAACAACTGTAAAGGACATTGGCTATTACTGTCAGAGTTCTCAGATTGAGGATCTTGTTTATGTTTGATTTCATTTTCATTAGTTGACAAAGGAAAGAGTTATTGCTATTGCATCCTTGACTGATAATTGCTATTAATTTCCTGAGTGAATGATTTAGTTTCAGAGAATTGAGTTTCTTTTAATTTCAAGTAGGTTTTTCAAGCATCTATTTACTCTTGTATTTGAAAGCACTGTACTACAAGTTAGAAACGTTACTCTTGGATTAAATTGCTGCCACATACTATGTACACTCTTAAAATAGAAAATCTTACCTAGATTGATGGTTAATGTAGGATAAATAGGAGTTAAAAAGACATGTTTTATCACTCAACAATCATCACTCTCATAATTGCGTACTGGTTCAGTATAGCCCAGTCCTTCAATAGGATCTAGGGGTACTATTACGCAAAGCAATTTCTTCTCAAATATAATCTTTCGCTTCTTTAAATTAATTACCCCATTCATATTAGTAGCCCAATCAATGCGAAGGAGCACAGTGTAGGGGTTGTTATCATCCATAATTTCTATTACTTAATGTTGGCATTATGGCACAGGTTTGGAGCTATGGCACAGGTGTTGTCCTTGATGGCAACTCAATTTGGTGACAGATCTCAGTTCAGGCGCCCAGAAAGAAGAAAAAGTCATATACACAGGTTCATATAGACTAAGACACATATACACGCGGGTTATATGTTACAAAAGCACGTATATGTTGGGGAACTTACTTTTGGTCCATGGTAGCTAGTACTTGGGAATTGAACCTATGTTTTGGACCATGGCATCTCGTTAGATGTTGATCCCTAGTTTTGGGTTCATGGTATTGAAATGTTATGGTTTTGGACCATGGTATTGAGGAAGGCCTAAGACTATAAAAGAGGAAGGAGATCTTGTGGCAAAGGATTATCTGAATTATTATTGAATATCTAATAAAGGGATAGAGCTTGGTATATTGGTAATTGGGTTATGATGCAGATCTAGATCTGAATGAAGGAGGAACCTTAGCGCAAAAGGGATAAGTTCTATTCATGGGTCATAATCTTTAAGCTTGAATGATAGTATCTTTGTATGATATTGATCTGCTAGATGTGGCACTTGCTCGATCTATAAGTCTAATAATCTGGGTTAATTAGTGATTGAATATCTGAAAGAGTGAATTATCCTTTATAGATCTGTACGCAAGTTTAATGAAGCGAAGGTGCGTATACACACAGTTTTAGTAAAATCAAGACGAGTATACGCAGGTTGTTCCATATGCAGGCTCGTATGCATGCTAGCTTCAGGATGTTGAAATAACGTATATACTCTAAATTGTGATCTAGCTGCTTCTGTATATTGTTGTTGTGTTCTGGGTTCTGTTTTCTGGTGTATGGTTTCTGGTACTGGGTTTTGGGTACAACTGTCAGAGAAGTATCTACTTGATTCAGATCTAAAGGAGATTGGTTGATGAAGAAATTCTTGATGATTGATTGATGTTCAAGGATCCAGTCTGAAAATTTATGAAACATGGTCCCTGGAAGAAAGAGAAGGTTGTAACCTTCGTAGGCCAGCACCTACGTACTAGTATCTTGGCTAGTACAAGAGCTAAAGGGGGTTGTAGCTCCCTTCCAGGAGAAGCTGGAAAATGAGAGAGAGTTGTAGCTCTCTGCAGGTTGCAGCCTGCGTACTGGTAAAGGACAACACCAGTACATTTTATACAGAAGTTTCTAATTAAAGAAAGATAGAGACGAATTGCAGCAGGTGGTTTTCACCCACATTGTGTTTCCACCTTATATCTTGTGTTCTTGTGTGTGATTGTCTTTCTTCTCTATTTTACTATCTCTGGTTACTGGTTATTTGATTCTGCATCACAGACTAACAATCATCATTAGAAAGTTAAAGTAAATTAAAAGTTTGCTTTGTATACGCGGGTTTCCTTCTGAATAGTTGCGTTTATACGTGGGTTTAATTAACTGAAGTAGCGTATACAATTTGGTTTTATAAAAGAAATATTTGACCTGATAATACTGATTCACCCCCCCTCTCAGTATTATTTCCAACAATTGGTATCAGAGCAGGTCCTTCTTAAGAAGCTTGATCGCTCGAAGGAAGATCTTTCATCATGAGCAATTACGAGAGGGAAGCATCAATCAGGCCACCAGTTTTTGATGGGACAAACTTCGTGTACTGGAAGGTAAGAGTTACTGCCTATCTTCAATCTCTGGGTACTAAAGTCTGGGATATCATAGAAACAGGGTATACTTTTCCAGCATCAACTCCCACAAATCCGGCTGAGAAGAAGAAATATGAAATGAATGCAAAGGCGGTCAATACTCTATTGGGATGTCTATCACAATCTGAATTTGTCAAAGTCATGCAGTATAAATCTGCTAAGGAAATATGGGACAAGATTGTTCTGAGTTATGAAGGAGATGATCAGGTAAAACGAGCAAAACTTCAAACCCTCAGAATTCAGTATGAAAATCTCAGAATGTACAATGATGAAAGTGTGGCTAACTATTTTCTTCATGT
>APFE031020050.1:0-41950 GCA_000404065.3 Pinus taeda
AATGTATTTTAAAATAACATATCCTTAATAAAAAAATGTATTTTAAATAACAAAAATAAAACAATAAGCAAAAAAATCGGTTTACCAAATTTCTATGAAAAACTCAAAACAAAACAGGAAGATATGAACACAAGCAAAGAATCCCAAGAAAGATCAAACATGGAAAAAGGTTCCTCCATTTTTCTGGAACAATTTAATGTCCTTTCTGCTGAGAACACTTGAGAGTTCCTCATCCCTTCTGATGATTTGCAGAAGAAAGAAATCTGGTCTTTCCGTATACTGAATTCACCCAGAAATATATTCGAAGAGGCATATTCCATGTGTTTTTTCTAAAGTTGAAGATAAGAATCGCCTGTTTTGATCAATTTGGTCCTTCATATGTATTACTCAGACATGTTGTTGGGTGCTTCTTTGGCCATGTTCTGTCAATTTCGATGTCGGGATGGGTTGTCTGTTTGCTTGAAATGATCTAATTTGATAAAGTGGGCACTTCCAAGCACGGGTTCGTCCAATGGCCGAAGTTGTGAATTTCTTGTTGGCACAAGGCAAGCAGTTCAAATGGCTGAATGGCCCTATTTAGAAGATGCTGAAACTAAGCTCAGGCAGAGATTGAGATTGGTCTTTCTGGGTTTGTCTTGATTGAAAAGCGGGTAAGGTCAGTCTGACCAGGCTGGTCTCCACTGGAAGGTCATAAGGTCAATCTGGCTAGCTTGGTCTAGATTGAAAGGTCCTAAGGTCAGTCTTACTGGTTGATCTTAGATGAATGCAGTAGAGTTGGTCCTAAAGGGTCCTGCTAAAAGCAATTTTCATTTCAATTTAAGTTAACAATCTAATATATACTAACAGTTTACTTTGACAGGTTTTAACTATGGGCTTAATCATTTTTGGACTCTTTTTTTTATTTTCTGGACATTGTCTGTTGTGTTATAGATGGCAGGGACTAAGATTTTGCCAGGCAAGGTTTTTAGGAGTCTCCCATTTCAATCATGTACAGAAACCAGGAATACTCACAAGAAATTATCAGGATTTGCTGTGCAGAAGAAAGCCCAGTGCCGACCAAGACTAACAATTAGTAGTTTGAACAATGATGATAAAAAAGAGGAGGATGTGAATGACAGCAAACACGCCATTCATTTCAATGACACCTATGATAGAGTTTCAGGGCTGATTGGGTTTGAAGCTATTGCACCCATAGGCAGAGTTGAATGCACAGGGCTTGGTTGCAGGCCTCTTTTTAGGGACAGTGTGTCCTCTGCTGCAATGTTGCCTGATGGTTGGCTGCCTTATGAACATGCTATGGAAGCATTGAACGCCAGAATCGAGTTCTATAAGGGCATGGGAATGAATCCACAGGGACATTTTCAAGGGGACTTTGCGCGGTATTTATATAAAGTGTGGATGCAAAAGGATCTAGCAAAGAAATACTATGAGCAAGCTTTCGAAATTGAGCCACACAATCCACAATTGTTGGCAGAGTATGCTGAATTTGTATGGACTTTGATGGGAGATGAAGAGAAAGCAGAGAAAATGTTCAATGCAGCTCTGCGGGAAGATCCTAATGACCCCACTATCCTTGGGAGCTATGCACTGTTTATGTGGCAAAGAGAAAGTGCATAACCCTCCACACATATATGCAGTGCAGTGCACACATCTTGGTGATATGTGCACATTGAGAAATGTTTCTTCTTGATGGATATAAAAAGGAAACATCTGTTTTCAGTGGGGGCAAAGGCAAAAGCAAAGGGCAAGTCTCAGATTGGCAATGGGGTTTGTTAAAATTATAATGTAGTGTTTTGATTAAAAAATAAAATAAAATATTTGAAGAATTAAAGTTGCTGGTTTAATGTGGTAGTTTAGGATACATTGTTTTGGTGGCTTCTGGTTTGTGAAAGTTTGAGGATTTTCCATTATAATATGTCAAAAAAGTCAAAGCTGTTAGGTTTATAGTGGTAGTTTTGTGTAGATGGTTTTGGTAACCTATTCTATTTGATGAAGCTTTTAAAAGGCTAATGAATTATTACTGCAATGTGCTTTAGTTTAGGTGATGTTGGTAAGCATGACTGCTTTTAAACCGTATTGTTAGCTGAATTTTTCCTAATCAAGATTTTCCAGGGTAAATCATGGTGTGCATGGTTTATGTGTATTGTTGATCTGTATTATTTGTATCATCATTTCATTGGTATTGTTTTTATTACTAACCAACCGTATTGTTAGCTGAATTTTTCTTAATCAAGATTTTTCAGGGTAAATCATGGTATGCATGGTTTATGTGTATTGTTGATCTGTATTATTTGTATCATCATTTCATCAGTATTGTTTTTATTGCTAACTAATGGTATCTGATTCAATATGTTGTGGCATGTAGAAAGGGGTGATAAATGCAAATGCCTACACATGGTATAAGACTGAAAACTAATATATAATATAATATTGTGACATGTAAAAGAAGGTGATAAATGCAAATTACAACACATTGTATGTTGAGGCTGAAAAGTCTAACTTATAAGATAATAATAGATCTATTATTGGATGATTTTTATTCAATTGGGACTTTCCAGACTAAATCATGGTGTGAATGGTTTATGCATATTTTCATGTATGATTTTTATCATTATTTTTTTTCATGTTTTTATTTCTAATAAATTTAGTGTATGAAAGTCTTATTGTGAAATTATGCTCGTAAAAATCCTACAAAACTATATTCAAATGTCAAATTAGGTGCCCTAAATTTGTTTTCTTGAATCCAACGCTACATTAGTATTTAATCAAGAGTATTAAGCCCAAATTTGTCTTCTTGAATCCAACACTACATTAGATTTTTGATGGATGAGGTTATGGAACTAGTATTTAATTCAGAGCACCAAGCCCTCATTGTACCTTGATGTTAGTGGCAATGGTTGTTGAACTCCTTTATCATGAGCCTACTTAAAAAAATTCCCATCACTCAAACAAAATCTTGACTTGACATGCTATGATTTTTCTATCTTATTTTAATGCTTAGAGGGTGATATTGATAATGAAGATCCCAATATGGGCAGTGGTTTTGATGATATGTAGACATTTGTTGTAGCATAATTTTTTTTGGATACTAGAGGCCATGTGGAGCTTGTTTGCTGATATATTTTCATTTTAGAGATGGACTGCACTCGGTGCTATTTTGATTATCTGCACCGTTACATGTTATATAAATGGGATCTTTTGCTTATTTGTGTGTAAATGGTTTGGATTCATATGGATGCACATGAGTATATGCGTTTTTCTTTAAAATTTGAATATTTTACTTGTTTTGGTTGATCTAGTTTTGGTCTAGTTTTTTTTTATAACTATGGTTTAGATTGACCTCAAATATTGGGAAATGAAATTATGCTTGCTATAGAGACATGTCACGTGTACAGGTAGTGCCACTGAAAACAAGAAAATCATAAAATAAAATTGGAGTTATTGGTACCTCTAGAAATTCAAGTGAAAACTACATGTCTACATCTGTTTAGGTCTTTTATGAAATATATGAAATGGAGTTATCTAATGAAACTATAATTTTGAGTGGATGATAATTTTTTTACCGGATGGTTTTTTATTTTGCAATAAATTAAAAGTGTTTCAATCTTGATTTTGAAAGTAGAAATAGATTCAACATCTTTAAAAACCCCACAATACCTAAAATTTTATATTTTAATAATTGTAACATAGATTTCCAAACCTTTCAACTAGATTTTTCCAAAATCTATATTTTCACAACAAAATTATCTATTATAAATCTGATATCCCATTATTACATTATTACTTTGGGTACCTCCCTTTGTACCCCATATTACTCCTAGGTATATAACATTATCACCTTCTTACACTACTATGAAACTACTCCTATTTAAAATAACATATAAACGCGGAAGCCAAATACACAAATAAGAAGAATCGACCAACAATGTGCAAGACCTCAAAGTAAGAACTCAAAATAAGTACACAAGTAAGAGGAATCATTAAGCAACCGGCCATATTGGCCCCAACTGATCCAATACAAGTGTAAAAGAGGAAGAACGCCCTCTTCCAAACTTGAAACACATGATGAGGACTCGATTATGTTTTGTTTTGTTGCAATCTTTCAATTGCCTTATACAAAAAGCCAAAAATGTTGCCCATGGTAGGTAGCTCTGATTTGTAGGGATAAGATCATGAGCACCGTTCAAATTAGATTTTTAATAATAAATCTACAAGGTTTAACATAATATAAGGATACTGGCAAGTCACTCACATTGGTGTTATCTTGAAGTTAAGTTAAAAAAAGATCAGTATAGAGTTGATTATTAATATGTTTTTATTAAAGTTAGTTTATAAAATTTATAATTTTTGAGTAACTAGATTCATTTTATAATTTAATATGATGGAAATGTGTAAGTTTGTCCTTACTCAATGTAGAGTTGATACATGTTCTTAAAATAAAAATAAAATATTCTGTAAATAAAAAAGCAGTATGGATTATATTAAAAAACAAAAAAAATATGTTATACTTGTTTGGTAAGTTTTCCATATAAGAATATAATTTCATATCAATTTTAAAATGAAGTAAAGAAATTAGAAATGAAAAATGTGTTAAATGTTTAAATTTTATACTTTTCAAAAATATTTCAACCAGATTTAAGTAAATTATTTGAAAATCTATATTAATTAATATTATATGGAAATAAAAACCATTTATGTGTACCAGTACTCTATATAACATTCAAAATAATATAAACAACGAACAATTCATCACATTTTGGATTTAACTAAAAGATATAAAGTGTAATTTTTAAAAATATTACATTAAAAATTACCCAAACTTTAGATCTTATCCTATTAAATTTCGTAATTAAAATGAATCAAAAACAAACAATACAATAGTGTATTTTAAAAATATTATAAAAAAATAAATCAAAATTAATTTAGTTTCAACTTTGATTTTGCATCGACTTATAATCTCTTGACATTGTTGATTACATGCACCAGCAAATTTTATGAAATATCTTTTATGAAATATCGTATTCAATGATGAGAGCAGTTACGATTCTTTGCTGACTTTTTGAGTCTGTAGTAACTTTAAGTGTTGTATTTAACAATGAGAGGAATTTACAATTTTTTTTAGAAAACCTTTCAATAATTTAAAAAGTTTATTTAATCTTCTTTTAGAAAATTAATTAAAATAGTATTAGTAGTTAAAAATATATGATTGATTTCTAAATAAGTAAAATTAGCAATTACCCCAAAAGGTGCAAAGCCAATGCAATGCAGAGTATTGAAGAAAATGATGAGATGAAAGTGAGAACGTGCTCTGTGAGATGCTTAATACTAATCAGTGCTTGCCAAAAGGCAGGGAAGAAGAACAGTGCTTGCCAAAAGTCGGGGAAGAACAACAACAACAACAACTAGCAGGGAAAAAGTAGTAAAAATATCTTCGAGAGTGACATAAAAGGATGAAAAAAAGCAATAAGGCAACTCAGCGGATATTTGGAAAAAGTAGTCACACTTCAAATCAACGGTTGAAAGTGTCTTGCCTGATCCAACGGAGCAGGGTAAAAGTGTTGACAATTGTTGATGCATAGGAAGGCCTATCGGCCTAATTACTAAATCTTATTTTATTAATTAAATTAATAAATAATATTAAAAGAAAATACAAACGCTAAGATTAAAACCTACCTTAATGAATACTTTTTTATAAAGATAATATAACTTAAACCATTATCAAACTTGGAGCCCAAAAAGTCTTATTTGACTCATCTTAATCGATTTCCTCTTCAAAGCATTAGACTCGATTGTCTTTCTAAGAATCAGGAGAATATATGAAATGGAGTAAGTTAATGAGTTGATGAAACACCCTTCATGTTTCGCGCCTACTTGCCGCCAATGACGCCTTTTCGGCAACCCCCTCCGCAATGTGGGTCCCTTGGATCCCTTCTGTCTCCAAACAAAAACTTCCAAACTTCTTTGTCTCCCTCTTCGTCTAGGTCACTGTCCCCATTACCTTCACGCCAACGGTCGTTTTCTAGCTCATTCGATGCCAACTCGTCAAAGTGAATCCTCATAGAGTTCATCAATGGCCACCCGCCTAATGTTTATAGAGTAAGGGATATGTTTACAGGTGGAGGTGTAAATTTGAAATTTGAATACCTCCATATAGTCGACAATTTGGAAAAATCTAATGTGCATGGGAGGACAGAGCACCTCCCAGAGCTTTTGTTGCCGAGCTTTTCTCCGAAAGCCTCATTAATTTCGCTGAGCGCCCAATGAAAGATGCATTTCATTCAGAGATACCATTCTCCATTTCCATTCAGAGATACCAATTTCCATTTTGAAGAACTTGCCTGCCATTCTCCATTTTCAAGAACTCGCCTGCAATTTCCATCTACAGTCAGAGTTTCCATTTACAAAGAGGAAACCACACGTGGATTTTTCCGTAAACCCCATCTGCAATCTGAGCTGCCATTTTCAGAGAGGAAACCACGCATGGATTCTTGCTACAATTTCCATCTACAATTGAAGCTTCCATTTTTAGAGAGGAAACAAAGTGTGGATTCTTGCCCTGAAAGCCCCGTTTCATTCTGTTGAGCTTTTTCCTACTATTTTCGTAAATTCGCCAAGTGCATTTCTCCTCCGTTGAGTGAGAAAGAGAAAATTATCTCTGAATTTGGCGGAGTAGGCTCAATCGATGACAGCGTTACCATTTTGCGGAGAGGGTTACTATTTATAAAGGTAAATTTACTGTTTTTTTACAAATTATCTGCATTATTTTTGCTCCCGCTAACAAATTTGCAAGATGTTGTTCTAGGGAGCTACCTCAATGGTGGCAAGTGAGTTGCTGCAATGGAGACCAATGAGTTGCTGCAATGAAACTTATCTGGGATGTTGTTGCGACAATTGACTGGTCACCATTGCAACAGCTCATTTGTCATCGTTGTTTGTAATTTGTTGGAAAAAAATGTTTGTAATTTTATTATTAAACACAAAATTACAATACAACAAATTGAATTCAAAATCATATAGGTATTTTTTTTATTTATGTTGATTGAGCCATGTAAATGTTTGCAAACACACACTCACACCATTGCAACATTGCCCCCATACTATAGTAGTTATAACTTTATCAAATTAGGTGTCACAAGCTCCTAACTAAACAAGACGACATGTCCATGTGGACTGTATCATGCAATAAATAGGGTTTTAGATGGTGTTTAGAATGGGATATTTTGTTGCATATGCCTTCCACTTGATTCTTAGATGGGACAATTTGACCATTATTCCCATCACAGGAACCATCATGCCTCAAAAAGTGGCATATGTTTAAATGGTTCATTCATCATGGAAAAGATTATGCATAGAGGAATAAATAATGGCAGGTTTTATGAATTCTTTGGTATTGCTTCCAAGTTTGTTTCATTTTAACTTTATTGTTGGTTTATTCCTTTTCATTGTCTTGTCATCTAGTTTGGCTCAACATGAAAGTTGGGCAAGAAAATCCAAACTATAATTAGGGAAATTCATGTGTCAATCTAGGAGGCATCTTTCAATTTTTTCTCTCTAAGTGGGTAGTTATCATCTTGGCTCAACCCCATCGCCTAACCATTATGTTTTTCCCCCATTATCACCTCCCCTCTATAGCTCTTATCTAATGTCCTCAAATTGAAATGTTGAACTCTAGCAATGAACTATGGTCCCAATAAATGCAAGCTCAAACAGGGGACCAAAAAAAACCCCAATGATCCCCTACACTATAATATCCCTCATTGCATCATCTATGATTGTGATGCCATGAATGCGACAAATAACTAACACTATTATTTTTATACTGCTATCAAGGAAGACATTTCCCATACTGAAAACTTAGTTAGGTATAAAATGAGTAATTTCTTTAGTCAATATGTTGAAGTAGAAATGGGGGACTCGATTTTGAACATCGGGTTCCCTCAATCCAAGGTTACTATTATTTCTATTATTTCTATAATGCTATCAAGGAAGGCATTTCCCATATTGAAAACTTGGTTAGGTATAAAATGAGTAATTTCTCTAGTCAACATGTTGAAGTAGAATTTGGGGACTTGATTCTGAACATCGGTTCAATCAATCGAAGGTTACCAAAATTTTCAATCTCACAAAGCTTTTTTGTTTAACAAAATTTTCATAGCATACAATATAGAGGAAATGGATCATCAATAACGAGAAATTCTTCATAAATTGTTTCTAATGGATAAAATGTCTGAAATAGTTTGTCTAACAGTTTATAACATTAATATTTTAGTGAAAACCACAAAGGATATTATGCATAATTCAATGTAAAAAACAATACTTCCTCATGGCTCTAAAGATACCCCCCAACCCCATCTTCAACGACGAAGATCTTAAGGAATATAAGGATTCCCAATAGTGGTAAAAATAAGAACATGTCTACTTGCATTGGGAATAAATGTTTTCATTTGGCCCATTTTATAAAGGGGAATTATGATTCCCCTTTGTTGAGAATTAAATAGGGAAATGTATATGTTAATTCTCTTAACTTGATAATTGTTTGTGTTACCTATTTACTTATTACCTTTGATTTTTATTATTCCAATGTGCAATACATCAAACAACTATGAAAATAGTAAGAACAATGACACAGTGTATAGGCTATAATCCAGGGCCAAAACCCCTCCTCTTGAGGGGAAAAATTGAAAATATCTTCTTATATTTTATATCTTTCAATTAACGAATACCATGACCTAGACTCATAAAAATACCCTCCAAGATCAAGTCTTCCTCGACCTCCAACTACAATATCTTCGACCCCCAGTACATCTGAAATTTTGTTGCCCTGCAACTGCTACTTCTTCTCTAGGAGACTTTGATCGCCCTATAACTGCTCTTCCCTTGACTTCTCTTGCTTTTCTTTGAAGCCTAGGGCCAGTAGGAGACCCTAAGAGACCTTTTCTTGCCTTCTTGCTCTTTTTTCTTCCAAAATCGAACCTTATATTTCCCAAGTGCAGAAACCCTAACTTCACACTTCCAGAAGAATCTACTACTCAGACTTCGCACTGCCCCAGAAGATTCTACTGCCCAGATTTCACATTGCCCTAGAAGATTCTCCTACCCATATTTCGCATTGCCTCGGAAGATTTTGTTTCCCAGAAGAAAATACTACCCAGATTTTTTATTGCAAGAAGAATGTAGAGATACCCAAACACTTCGACTTTCCTTGTCCTTCTATTCTTTTTATTTCCATTTTCGGCCTTCTACTGCTTCCTTCTTCACATGAGAGATGAGTGAATTAATGATCCAAATGGAGGATGAGTTCTTCTTATATATAGGCTTCCTTCAAGGGTGGATGTGGCTCTTCATGTAGGTCGACTTGATAGGTCATTAGGCCGACTTGATCTTGAAGGTATTTTTGACATTTTCAAGACAAAATAATTTTTCTTTTACAATTTACAATGTGCCCATAGGGTCTTTCATATATGAAAATGACTCCTATACCTAGGACAAACCCTAGAAGCACTCAATGGGTTCTTGACCTATAAAATAAATTCCTTGGGCAAGAAACCCAAACTCAATAATAATAATAATAATAATTTCTTTTTCATTTATATACACAAGAGTACATTTCATAATTATGAAGACCGAACCTAGTTACACATTCTTCAACACTCCCTCTTAACTAGGGAGGCATTCATAAGAGGTACATGGCTATTCTCAATCTGAAGAGATCTCAGAAGAAGATTCGGATTGGTAACCCATCTGTGTAGCATCATAATAACCAACATTGTCACATAGAAAGACTTTGACTAACAACTATATCTCTCCAAAATATCAAAGCACAATGTTGGCGAGACCAATGATGTATAGACACCATCATCATTATCCCTCCAAGGTACATACCCCACTCGGGTGTTCATAGAGTATGCCCTCCCATTGGAATTTTCTTATCTTAGGTAGCTAATACTCAAAGAATATCGATCCACGACTACTCTTATCTTGAATTCCCTACCACATTCTCAAATAGTATCGAATGACAAATGGTTACCAAATCCTCCATTATTTCTTCCCAAGTGAAGACAAGAATGTTGTGTCTATCTCTCCCTCTCAATTAGGGAGGACAAATCCACCGAATAAAGCTTGTCCCTTAAGTATACAAGCTTCTTTTTTGGAAGTGATTTCGTCAATATGTCAACTACCTGCTCATCAGTGGAGATATACCATAGTTGCACCACACTATTTTGTACTCTCTTGTATATAGTGATACTTGTAGTTGATATGCTTTTTCTTCCCATGAAACAATGGGTCCTCAACCAAAGGAATACAACTGGTGTTATCACAACATATCACTATAGGGTTCATCTGTCCTTCAAATAAGTCAGACATCAGCTTCTTTAACCAACTTGCTTCCTAGCTAACTTCACATGTTGCAACATATTCTCGAGTTTTGTTTCCTATTCATGGCCTTCACCTAGACTTGCGGTTGTTGGTCCTGGTTTAGTGCATGACACATGAAGCAAAGAACCATATCTATCACTCCCTCTCAACTAGGAAGTACCTTAGACTCCCTCTTAATCTTAGGGAGATCTCTTCTATTCATGCTTCCTTCAGGAGATTAGATTCTTCTTTTTGACATAAGGGAATATTTCATGACTTCCAACCATTTCATCAGATTTATCGTCATCCGCATCATGCTTATCACACCAATGAACATCTTCACCAAGTTGATATTGTGTACTTGCACAACTTAATATCAGGTACAACCAATTTTACAGAAGCATGATGTTAGCGATATCAGAATGATAAAATCATTTCAACTTTATACATATCAGATACCTAGCCTTAATTACGAACAAGAGACATATACTTGTTAACATCTTCATTTGGGACTTGTCATAACAATATTTCATTCCATATAGGGTTTCAATGTTTCCTCCAAATGTATGACATACCTTCAACATTTTTCAAACCCTAGAAACACATCACCACCAAATATATATATATATATATAATATATATATAATAACAACCTTCAAAATACATATGTTAGACTTCGATTCATACACATCCTATATTTCATACAAAAGGGTCAATCAAATTCAATCATAGCTTAGTCATTATCCTAAATAGCTTCCACTAGGGTTAGTTCCAAACCCCTAGATTTTCAATCAACCATCAGACAATCAATAACATGGTCAACTACTACTAGGGTTAGTTTCAAACCCTAAATTTACGAGCAACCATCAATCTCAACCAAAAATTCAAATTTTGACAAATCTCTCACACATCTCAATTTAACATTCATCAGATATTTCTACTTCAACTAAGGTTCAACTCCAAAACCTTAGAATTCACAAATTCATCAAACTTTATACAATTCTCAAATCATCATATTCTAGATATTTTTACTTTGACTAAGGTTTAATTCCAAAACCTTAGAATTCCATTTTCACAATCTCAACAATCATTACATTCATAGATCTCAAATTGTTACATTTCACACTAGACAATGTTACTACTAGGATTTAATCGCAAAAACCTAGATTTTCATTTCCAACAATCACTTAATAGATTTCGGATTATTATATTACACATAGTAGACAATTTTAACTTTACTAAGGTTTAGCTATAACACCCTATATTTTCAGACATCATCATCCTAGAATCTCAGACAAGGATTTCCATTAAATCCTAAAGCTCATGACCATCAATGACTAGGTCAACACATAGCTAGGAATTCATAACCATAAATAAACATATCATATGTCTTATCAATATTAATACATACTGACCTAGACCAACCTATGATTTCAACCAAAAGGATATATATATTTCATGAAAATACATTTCATATCATGTTTTAGTCAAACCCAACTTCTCAACAATATCAAATAAGAGTTAGACACTCAATCATTTCGATCACACAAGGGTTTATTCAGAAAAACACACACATACCAAGGAAATCATTTTTAAGACAATATAAGGGTCTTTCTCACACATTCCACCAAACCCTAATGAGTTAGGATTCCAATATAGAACAAAAAAAACCCTACATTACCAAAACTTCAAAGATTCTTGATCATACCAAAATCCTAAACATGAAATTATCAATAAAACTTCAACTAAACTTTCACAATATCCCTAAACAACTTAGGGTTTCATACATTCACAATAGCATACCCTTCGGTTAGGGTTTTCCAAAACCTGTCTAGGGCTCTACAAAAATAAGATATGAGTGGGGTGGGTAGATTTATCGAGAGAATAATCTCCCAAACAAGAATCACTAAGATTCAATATGGCTTATTCATAACAAGGTTAGTAATAGATCATCAAATGAATAATCCTTTCAATCAATGTATTCGAAGCATACCTTTGTTTCTTAACTAACCTTGTTTTGAGAGATCCTCCTTCTTGTAGATGTTTTTCCTAATCAAGACAACAAAGGGAGAAAGGTGATTAGTATTTAATATAATCAAAACTAAATGAGTACATGAACCCAAAACTAAAAAGACATGAGATACTTATCTTTGAGATTTATTGTGGGCTTCCTCTGAAGCTTGAGGGAAACCTATAAACTAGAACAAACATAATGTTGTTGAGGTGGATGTTGCTCCCATCTTCTAGATTTATAGATGATGATCCAATGCCCTTCACTAGATACCTCTTGTTGTCTCCAAGTTCCACAGAATATGCGGATTTTCCTTTTGATAAGGTATTCAATTGGTGGGAATGATCAGTCATGTGCCTTGATGCACCATTATCAATCACCCATATGTCTATATCTTGAAACGTCCAAGAGAGAGAGACGAGAAGAGTCCTTCATCCATTTCCTTGAGTGATACCTTCTTTGAAGAGAATATGGTATTCCGTACTTATTTGATACCTTTGAGTTGGCTTGCAATCTTTGTGATGAGCTTCTTCATTGTAGAGGAAATCTTCATGATGCCTTTAGAGAAACAAATCTCTGATACCATGTTGATAATTAAATAGGGAAATGTATATGTTAATTCTCTTAACTTGATAACTATTTGTGTTACCTTTTTACTTATTAGCTTCGATCTTTATTATTCCAATGTGTAATATGTCAAACAACTACCAAAATAGTAAGAACAATGACACAATATATAGGCTGCAAGCCAGGGCCAAAACCCCTCCTCTTGAAGGAAAAACCTGAAAAAATCTTCTTATATTTTAGATATTTCAATTGACGAATACCATGACCTAGACTCAAACAAATACCCTCCAAGATCAAGTCTTCCTCAGTCTCCAGTTGCAATATATTCGACCTCCTAGTACATCTAAAATTCTACTGCCCAGCAACTGCTGCTTCTTCTCTAGGAGACTTGGATCTCCCTCTAACTACTCTTCTCTTGACTTCGCTTGCCTTTCTTTGAGTCTTAGGGCTAGTAGGAAACCCTAAGATACCTTCACTTTCCTTTTTTCTCTTTTTGCTTCTAAAATTGAACCTTAGATTTCCCAAGTACAGAAACCCTAACTTCAAGAAGAATCTGTTGCTCAAACTTCGCACTGCCCCAGAAGATTTTGCTGCCCAGATTTTACACAGCCCCAAAAGAATCTGTTGCCCAGTTTTCATACTGCTAGAAGAATGTAGAGAGACCTAAACACTTTGACTTTACTTGTCCTTATCTTCTTCGTATTTCCCTTTTCGACCTTCTGTTGCTTCCTTCTTTGCATGAGAGATGAGTGAATCCATGATCCAAATGGAGGACGACTTCTTCTTATATATAGGCTTCCTTCAAGGGTGGACATGGCTCTTCATGTAGGCCGACTTGACAACTCATTAGGCTGACTTGATCTTGGAGGTTTTTTTAATATTTTCAAGACAAAATAAATTTTCTTTTACAATTTACAATGTGCCCATAGGGTCTTTCATATATGACAATGAATCCTATATCTAAGACAAACCCTAGAAGCACTCAATGGGTGCTTGACCTATAAAATAAATTCCTTGGGCAAGAAACCCAAGCTCCCCCTGAGTCTGTTATGTCTGTACACTATGTCATGCCACATTTTTCAGGCTATACTTCCTTCTTCTTCCATATCTTCGAGTGTGATGATGTTTTCTCCTTTTGGTATGGTGCCCAAAATTTTCTCCTACATTTCTTTGCTATATGTCCAAACTTGTTACATGCATAACATCTTACATGTTTCATATTACTTCTATAGCAGTCAATGGCTTTGTGACCAAACATATTGCAAGAAAAACAATATCCCTTGAAGTACCTAGAAGCCGATGATGTTTTTGTGTGATGGTTATTAGCTTGAACCATTCTACTTCTGCATCTTGTTGCAACATGTCCAAAATTATGACATATAAAACATTCAACATTATTCATCAAAGGAAAGAACCGATTATCGCTTCCATAGTCAGGAGTAAATGATTTTCTTTGAAGACTCTCTTTCCTTGGTTGTTGATGGGGTTGACCTCTTATCCCTTGTTGAGCATTTCAGATTTTGCACTAGAGTTATTTGCCTCACCTTGTGAGCTAGATTCACCTTTAAAAGATTCATGAAAACCAAGACCAGATTTGATGGCAAGAGACCTTTGACTACTAAGAATATCATCCAAAATCTTAGTACTATCTTGAAATCGTAAAAGCTTATAGTTTTCTTCTAATTTACCTTTTAAGATATTTACCTCAACCTGATATTGCTCTTCCTTTTCAAGATATTTCTTCTTCATGATTTCTTCAACTTTTCTTCCTTCTTATACTTGTTGCCTTAATTTGAGAACTTCAATTTCTTGTTCTTCAAATGCTTGGAGTAGTTCTTCATTCTACTTATTTGATTTTTCAAGATCTTCTTTTAGAGATAGGTTCTCAACTTCAAGACTTTCATAGTAACTAGATCTATCTTTAAGTTTCTTGATTGTTGTACTCCTTTTATTTACTTCATTTCTTAATGATGTCACTTCATCCTGCAGATTTTGACATTGATCTTTCTTTTCCTTGTACTACTTCCTTACTTTGTTTCCTTCCTCCAGTTGGCTTTTAGACTGGTAGCTTCTTCTTTGAAGGCACACTCCCTTTTGCCCAATAGATCTTGTTGATCTCTAATTTTGTCTGTGAGCTTTTTAAATTCTACCTCTATTTGATATCTTTCTCTTTCACCCATAAGAGAAAATTCAGTTGTTTCGTTGTCACTTTCATCATCTTCAAATGAACAGAGAAATGTATCACCAGAGGACAACAAATTCATACTTGATAGTTCTTTTGCTTGTTCATCTTCATTCTAAGGTGATTCTGAATTTGAAGAGTTGCTTCCACATAATCCCCAATCATCTCTCCCACTATCATAGTTCCTTTGAGATGCCTTCTTCTTTTGAGGTGATTTCTTCTTTAGCTTCTTTCCCATTGTTTCTACAGATCTCCTTCAAGCAATCAAGATTCTACCAAAGGACCCGCTCTGATACCAATTGTTGGAAATAATAATGAGAGGGGGGGGGGGGGGAATCAGTATTTACAAATCAAATAACTTTTTCATTTCCATAATCAGATTTATATATGCTACTTCAGTGAAGGGAA
Organism: Pinus taeda; assembly: GCA_000404065.3. Classification (NCBI taxonomy): domain Eukaryota; kingdom Viridiplantae; phylum Streptophyta; class Pinopsida; order Pinales; family Pinaceae; genus Pinus; species Pinus taeda. Next base: position 15,525 of record APFE031020050.1, read on the forward strand.
CTCACGTGTGCACGCAATTGTTCTTAAGGCAACTAGCATATATCTAGTGAACTTATGATTCAGTTAATTCATCATATGTTGATATTTAATTAGTGCATCAGTACATTATTAAAGATTAAATAGTAACCATGTGCAGTAATAACATAATAAACCATCACACATAAGCAACACACATGAATACCAATATTTAAGGTGGAAACCCAATGTGGGTGAAAACCACTTGTTGTTGTCATGTCTGTCTTCTTTTAATCATAAGAAAATATGTTTACAATCTTGTACTGGTGCAGACTCATACCAGTACATAGGCTTCTACCTGCAGAAGGTTACAACCTTCTTTTGTTCTCTAGCTTCTACTGGAAGGGAGCTACAACCCCCTTGCTCTTGTACTAGCCTATATGTTTACTAGTACGTAGGCGCCGACCTACTGAAGGCTCTAACCTTCACCTGTTTTCCAGCTACTACTGGAAGGGAGCTCCAACCCCTTGGCTCTTTTACTGGCCAATATGTTTACCAGTACGTAGGTGCCGGCCTACAGAAGTCTACGACTTTCTCTCTTCCTCCAGGGACCATGTTTCATGAATTTTTAGACTAGATACTCTTGGAACACAACACCACAATCTGAAGGCCACGTTTCATCAAATTTTCATACTGGAGCCATCAACAACATTGAAGCTTAAAATCATAACTGCAATACAACATCAAATACATCTACATCAACCAATCACTGAAACTTAATCATCACTCTCTGAATCAGCCACAACTCAATAAAAAACTAACAACCTCTGAACCTCTAGCACAACTGAATCATTCATTCATACTTAATCAACTTCAACCAATCAACTGGAACAAATAGATCACTGAACCAGTACATAGATCTGAACTCAGAACACTACATCATCATTCAGAACCAGCTGTAACCTCAATCAGAGTGTATACACTACTTGGTTGAACCCAAACTGCGTGTATACACTACTTCCGTTAATCAAACCTGCGTATACCTTCAAAACTACTGCAAACATAAACTTTTAAATCAAGTATGTACCAACCAGTGACATTCTAAAGATCTACTGTCATATTACTGAGTTCTAAGCAGATAGCAACAAGGATCACCCTTCCTTCTCAATCAATCAATCAATCAGACTCAATTTCCTTATATATTCAGTTCTACTTTCAGATCTAAGAAGACATCATTGACAAACAATAGTAAAACAGTAGTACTAATCTGATAGATCAATCATCCTTGAACATCAAGCTTTTCTTTTTCATACGCTACTTGGAAGAGTCAAACCAGTGTGTATACGCAACTTCACCAAAGCTAACCAGCGTATACATTTGCAAATACTTACTTATAACTTCGCTACACTTCCCGACTTTAGACATACCCAGATCATCATATATAAAGGATAAAATATGTGTTAGCAATCAGATCTAGCCCATCCATTATCAAGTCACATAATAATAAGTCATTATGATCCTGATCCATCGTTAGATCTCATCACAATCAATCAATCTGAACATTCAGAATACTATCATCAGAATGCAGTGACCAGAACACAAAGCATAACCCAGAACTCTGCATCAACAACCATAACCAACTGCAACTTCAAACATCATAGTTCATAAGGTATACGCTACTTCGATGTGTCAAACCAGCATGAATACACACTTTTATCAAAGTGAAACAATGTACATATCTGCAAATACTAACTTAAAACTTCACAGCTATTCCAGACTTCAGTCATACCCAGATCATAACATTTACAGAATAAAACATGCGTCAGTATTTAGATCTAGACTGTCCATGATCAAACCACATAATGATAATTTATTTCATGCTTTATGATCTCGATCCATCATCCATCTCAACCACATAGGTGCATCCTTAGTTCAAATCAAGCAAAGCATCAGAAGCTCATAACTTGCATAGATGATCTAACACTTCATAAGATATTCAATACTTGCACACCATGGCCTAATGATCTTCTCCTCCTTATATAGTTTTAGGCCTTTCTCAATACCTTGGACCAAAACCACTTAAAACCAATACCTTGGACCAAATACCTAGGGTCAATACCTCGAACCAAATACCTTGGACCAAAATACCTCAGGCTAAATACCTTGGACCAAAACCTTGGTTTTCCAACATATACGCACTGTTTCTCCTGTGAAAGTGTGTGTATACATATATGCTTCTTTTGTTCTATTAACCCACGTGTATATGCTATTTTTGTACAGTGAACCCGCGTATACAATTTAACATACCTGAAAATGTCCTTTTTATTCAACTTCTTGAGTCTAATATGTAGTCCTTTGTGCCTTCATCCTACTCTTTTGTACCATGACTTTTTTACTTCTGAATAGACCTGTTATAATGAGATTTTCCATTGTACATTGCTTCTAAATTGATTCCTTTGAACTGCCCTCCATTTTATCACATCTATAAACACAACTGCGATGCATTCTGTCACTTCTGATATCTCTCCTATAGATTCATCTAGTTATGTAGATTCATCTAGTTATCATATACAAGTGAGTTGTTCTACTACAAGTGGGTTGCCATCAAGTACAACACATACATCATAATGTCAACACTCTCGCCATTGTTTATTTTCTATTTTTTAGAATTCGTATGTAGGTAATTTATGTACGTGGTTAAAACCTACATTTGGTATCAAAGTTGTTTCCACTTCAAGGGGACACCTTTGCTGCTGAGGGGTTTTTATCGAGCATGTGGTGGACCATGTTCAGTGGGAGATCTGTGAGATCGATTCTTGTAGTGAAAGAAGATGGTGAGAAGTGGAAAGATAGAGATCGAGAAATTTAATAGTCATAGTTTTGAGTTGTGGAAACTCAAGATGGAGGATCTGCTGGTGGATAAAGATCAGTGGATTGTGGTAGATCCGGGTACTAAACCAACAAAAAATGCCAGTTAAAGACTAGGCGAAGTTGGATCAGAAGGCAAAAGGCACAATAGGATTGTGTGTCTCAGATTCAGTATTTTTGAATGTATCAAGGGAAGCTTCAGTGAAGGCTTTGTGGGACAAGTTAGGGACTTTGTACCAATCTAAGTCTCTAGTGAATAAATTGTTCCTACAAATAAAGTTGTATAACTTGAGGATGAAAGATGGAGACTCGGTGATAGAGTGTCTGAACACCTTTAATATTGTGATAAGTCAATTATTATCTATTGATATTAAAATTTCAGATGAAGATAAGTGCATCAGTTTTTTGTGTTCTTTACCAGATTCGTGGGATAGTCTAGTTGTAGCAATAGGTAGAAATACAATTGCCTTGTAGTTTGTTGAAATAGTCACATCCTTGTTGTCGGAGGAGATGAGAAAAAAAATATGGAGGGCCAGAATGGTGATGCCTTGTCTATACGAGGATGGTCCTAGAACAGAAACAAAAATAAATCCTGGATTGGGAGATCTAAATCTCCAAGAAAACCTGTAAAGGTGTGCTGGAAATGCAGGAAGCAAGGGCACTTCAAAAGGGATTGTAAATCTAAACCTATTGAGAAAGGAAAGGGAGTTGCTGATGCTTCTTCTGTAGAGGCAAAAACCACCTCAAATGAAGGTGGGGATGTGTACTTGGCTTCTTCTTCAAGGACACATGTAGATCATGAGGCATAGTTGATTGACTCAGGTGCATCCTTTCACTTCACTCCCCATAGAGAGTGGTTCTTCAAGTATGAGAAATATGATGGTGGTGATGTCTTCTTAGGGAATGACAGGAAGGTTAGAATCGTTGGTTGCAGAAAATTCAAGTTGAAGTTGCAAGGTGGAAGGATTATAACACTTCTCGATGTTCTGCATATTCCTACATTGGCATGAAATCTAATATTTGTAAGCAATTTGGATGATGCAGGTGTAAAAACAGTGTTCAAGGAAGATACCTGCAAGATGGTTCGGGGAGCACTGGTATTGATGCGGGGAGTTCAAATTGGAACTATGTACAAGCTTCAGGGTAGCACTTTTATTGATGGGTGCAACAATTATGTGGTTCCTGAAAGTGGAGCAAAATATCTCGTGGTCTCTGGAGAAAATACCATGCTATGGAATCAAAGGCTTGGAAATATTGGAGAGAAGGGCCTTCAAATACTTCATGGTAATGGTATGGTAGAATGTATGTCTAATTTCTCTTTGGATTTTTGATTTATGTGAAAATTGTGTATGTGGGAAGCAGAACCAGGTGAGCTTCCCCTCTGGTGCTAAGAGGGTGAAACAAATATTAGATCTTGTGCACAGTGATGTGTTTGGACCTGTGTCGGTTACATCACTAGGTAAGTATGTGTACTATGTATCATTTATAGATGACTTCTCAAGGAATACATGGATATATTTCCTCGAGAAAAAATCTGAAGTCTTTGATAGAGTTTAAAGAATTTAAGGCTCTGGTGGAAAACCAGACAGAGAAGAAGATAAAGGTGTTGAGGACAGATAACGGTGGAGAGCTTTGCAAGAAGGAATTTGAAGAGTTTTGTAAGAAGTGTGGTATAGCATGGTAGAAGACTACTCCATGCACACCTCAGCAAAATGGAGTTTCATAAAGAATGAACATGACATTTATGGAAAAGGAAAGAAGCATTCTCATTGGTGTTAGGTTAGGACATGAATTTTGGGCAGAGGCGGTGGAGAGTGCATGTTACCTGGTGAACATATCACCTTCATCAACATTGGAGGATAAGACTCCGCAAGAGGTATGGACTGGTAAGACACCTTCTCTTCCACATCTGAGGGTATTTATATGTGATGCATATGTACATGTTCCAAAGGAGAAAATAACAAAGTTGGATAGTAAATCTGCAAGGTGCATCTTTATTGGGTATAAAGATGGTTTAAAAGGTTATAAGCTTTGGAACCCAGAAACAAGGAAGGTTGTGTACAGTCAAGATGTGGTGTTTAGAGAGGTGAAAGATGTTATTAAACATGAACTCTTGCCAAAGAAACCTGAGAAGATAGAGTTTGAGCTAAAGGAAGAAGAATCAAACTATACAACGAAAGAGGAATTAGAAGATGAAAAGCCATAAACTCTAGCTATGAGAAGATCAATTCTAGAAAGAAGGCAACCAGAAAGTTATAGTCCATATTCTGTTCAAATTTTGCTTTATCTATTACTGATGATGATCCCAAAACTATGAGGGAAATAGTAGACTCAGAGGATGGAAAACTCTGCAAAGAGGCCATAGTTGATGAAATGGCAACTTTGCACAAAAATGAGGCTTGGGACCTAGTGGAGTTGTCAGCTGGAAGGAAACCCATTGGCAATATATGGGTGTTTAAGAAGAAGATGAATGCAGAAGGCAAGGTGGAGTTACAGAGAAATACAAATCTCAGTTGGTAGCAAAAGGTTATTCCTAGGTGCAGGGAATTGATTTTGGTGATATTTTTTCTCTTGTTGCCAAGGCAGCTTATATTAGATTAATTTTATATGTTGCTGCTACTTTTGATTTTGAGGTAGAACAAATTGATGTGAAGACAACATTTCTTCACAGGGATCTAAAAGAAGAGATCTACATGAAGCACCCTGAAGGCTTTGCGGTGAAGGGTAAGAAAGAATTGGTATGCAAGTAAAAAAGTGTCGGTATGGGTTAAAACAATCACCAAGGATGTGGTATCATAAATTTGATACATTTATACGAGGACTTGGCTTCACCAGAAGCAAGGCAGATTACTATATGTATTCTTAAATTAATTGGTGGCCATGTTATTTATCTGGTCTTGTATGTGGATGATATGTTGCTGGTTGGAAATTACAAAGAAATTATCTAGGATTTGAAGACCCAATTGTCCTCCAAATTTGACATGAAAGATCTTGGTGCTATAAACTATATTTCGGGCATGGAAATTAAATGAGATCGGGCAAAGAGGAAGCTCTGGTTAAACTAGAGGAAGTATGTTGAGACAATACTACAAAGGTTTAATATGCAGGATAGTAAACAGATGAAGGTTCATATTCTTGTAGGTGTAAAGTTATCTGTTGAACAGTGTCCCAAGACACAAGAAGAGGAAGAGAACATGTCCCATGTTCCATATGCAAGTGTAATCGGTAGCCTGATGTATGCAAAGGTCTATACTAGACCAGACATTACACATGTAGTGGGAGTATTGAGCAGGTTTATGTCAGAACTAGGGAAGGAGCATTGGACAACAGTGAAGCGGGTTTTCAGGTATTTGCGTGGCACTAGTGATTATGGTTTGTGCTACCAAGGAAGACCAGAATTGGACAGAGTTTTGGAAATTCATGGTTTTTTTGATGTACACTGGGTTAGAGATTTGAATCAAAGAAGATCCACAAGTGAGTATGTGTTTACCCTATTTGGAGATGCAGTCGGTTGGATGAGTAAGAGACACTCTGTAGTGGCACTTTCAACTACAGAGGTAGAATAAATCGCTGATATTCATGCAAGAAAGGAAGAAGTTTGGTTGCAGAGATTGTTTTCAAGTATGGAGTTAGTACAATGAGCTATAAGGATAGACTATGACAACCAAAGTGCATTTTTCTTGGCAAAGAACCCTACTTATCATTCAAAGACAAAGCACATTGATGTTCAGTACCACTTTTTGATGGATATGGTTGAGGATAAAAGGTGTTGCTGGTAAAGGTGGACACTTTGAAGAATACTGCCTATGCATTGACAAAGTTTGTGAGAACTGATAAGTTCTCTTGGTGTAGAGAAACAATGGGCATTGCAAGGTTAGACCAATGACTAATCTCTCCTCTGGCCCCCTGTGGAAAGAAAATAACAAGTGGGAGAATGTTGGGTGTGTGTTATATTCTTTCCACAACTACCCCATGCACGAGGAGTTTGCAGGGGGGTGGTAGCCTCTTGTGTGGGGTCCAAGGCAACACCAAAAAAAAAAAAAAAAAAAAAAAATTGGACCCCATATTAGGTGGGTGAACCTAACTATGGTTTTGTGCATGGATTTCGCACATGGTTTTGGGCATGATGGTTTTCTGTCCATGGTATTTTGTAGATCCAGTCAAGGGAACTACGATTATGTTCTATTCTAGGCTTAATGGATTGGGGTTTATGGATGCTTCGACATGTATATATATATGTATTGTAACATTGAAATGAATATAATGAAAAATCAATCCGGTAGTCCTGTTTTTGGGATCCAGGGGAAAATATATTTGTTTTATGTTTTATACTCTCGCCATTGTTTATTTTTTGTTTTTTAGAATTCGGATGCAAGTAATGTCTATACAGGGTTAAAACCTAGACAAACTAGCAAAGATGTTGCAATGTTATGCTTTTTTTTCCTTCAGTACCCTCCCTAACAAGGCCTTTGGCTGCCAATGTAAATCCAAGGATGAGAAATAGTGGTTCCTTCTTCCTCGGGTGGTCCCCGGGTCAGGAATCCATGATGGTGATATGTCTTCCATAATTTCAAAATCTGATAGGGCTTGTCTATCTTGAAAAACAAGAGATTCCAACTATGAGTTTCCCTCTGAGTTTTAGGTGGAACAACTACATGGTAAGAATCAACAACATCTTGGGCATGTTGTTGACTTTGATTTCGGCCTTGGGGGGCATGACCTCCCCCCCTCACCTAGTACACATGCGTCGTCATTGCATGATTGATTGATAGAAATAACCATTGTAGTAATGACACCTCATATACAAACCTGACTCAATAAAACCACAGTTCCCCCCATCCTAAAGTGCAGTTTCCAACAGGTCAAATGACAGATACTAGATAGAATCACGACATTGGTAAGGGAAAACAAAATTTCAGTATAATTATCACATCCGAACAAGAAACACCAAACATAGCCCTAACCCCTTGATGCCCAAATGATCAACAAACCACAGGGTGTCAGAGGGAAGTAAGACACACTATACTGAATAGGATGAACAAGGACAATAATAAGTCTCCATAGAGTAAAGCTACAGGTAACTGAACCTAGGTCGCCTCCCATAATACACACCAAATCCCCAAACCAAAAATTGAGGGAAAAATAAGGGTCACAATAACTAAGCACAATCAAACCAGGAAATTATTAGTAAAGAGTCATGAGGAGGGATACAAATAATATTGGACAGAGAAGTAACGTCCAAGCTGCTAGCCAAAAGAAACTCCTCATATTGGTCTGAGGATACCCTACCAATGTTTGCAAAGACTAGCAAGTGAGGAGCAATACTTAATGTGGTGTTGCCAATTTGGCATTCTATTTCTCCTCCATAATTGGCCAGTTCCACTAGAGAAACAACACTCCATAAAGCCGGGATAACCCAACCACTTCTGCACTTCAAGGAAATTACCACCCATCTCCATCGTTTGTGCCAAGGCCAAGGTGTCTTTGAACAATGCACTTTAGTCTTCCCTGTTGACCTACACTTTTGTCATGCAAGGACAGGTCGGGGCCTCATGGAAATGCCTAGAACACCTAAACTTCTGCTCAACATTCTCCTCTCTGCAAAGTCCCTTCCCATTTTCATACCTCTCATGTGCATTCAACAACACCTCAACGAGGTGGCCACACCACCTCGTTATTAATTCCTTATGTCATATCAGGGTGGCTGGCATGCTCCCCCAACCCATTAAAATTCTTGGGATTCACCCCCATCGAGGGATCCAAACATGGTATATCAACCATTGTCTAAACTATGAATAACATGGGAATTCTCTCTAAATTGTGTTGTCAATTGTTTAAGCTTAATTTTCTGTTTTTAATACATGATTTAACAAGAAAGGGGTTTGAATTTAAGTAAAAATCAATTGATTTCATTTTATGAAAAAATTTTATTTTCGACATCTATATTCTGAATATGGTTTGTAATTTTGTCAGATCTTGAAGAAGTTGCATAAATGTTTAAACTTTGTTATACAATCAAGTAAAGATGACACCCCAAATTTCCATATTGATAATAAAATAGAGATTTTAAATGTCAAAATTTTCCATATTATAGTTAAATTTAAAAAGTATGAGCATTGTTCAAAATGGATCATTTCATACTAAAGGTATAGTAGAAATTTAGGTGTTTAACATAATTTTACATATTAGAGTTCTAAGGACATTGTTTTTCCATGTCCAAAGGGTTTTGAGAGTTTTTAAAGCTATTTAAATTTTTTTTCATGGGTTTTTGCCCAAATTACTCCAATAAATTACCAAATCATCATGATTAATTAAAAAAAAATTAACTTTATCTTTGAATGGAAAATATAATATTATATTTCATGACCATGCGATCTCAACCCAATTAACCAAATTAAAATATCTCTTTTATAATAAAAAATAAATAGATTAATATTTTATTTTCATAAATAAAAAATAAATAAACTTAATCATCTCCTTATCAATTTGGTAAGAAGTAAGACCATGTGGATTTCTAAAAAGATATAAAACAATTTTTAATGGAAAAAAGAAATAGATTATACCCATCAAAGTAAAAATAAATAAATAAAAAGCAAAAAAAATATGAGAGAAAATAAATAAAAACATTCACATAAAGTGTTTATAAAATCTTATGAATTTTATTGCTTTCCCTATTGAATTTGGACATTCATTTTAATATAACAAAACTTGTTGCCAGAGTACTTTGATATACATTCATTTTAATATAACAAATCTGGACTTTAATGAACGCTTACCTTACTTCAAGAAGACGACATTTCAACATAGCACAGAGAATTATTGAAAAATAGAAGTTGAAATGTTACTTAATATTCTAAATATCATTTTAAGAAGCAAATGCAGAAGAGCACATTAGCAGACAAGGTTAGGTGATTGCTTTATCATAATTTCAAATATTTTTCCTTAATCTTATAAAGGCAGAGGAGTCTAATGGCTTGCAGAGCAAACCAATTAAGATGGTTTAGAGCAAACCAATTAAGATAGTTTGAATGGGTTTTATTTTAAATTTGATGAGGGTTAAGTTTAATATTTTTGAGTTTATTGGGCAGTTTAATTGGCGATTGTCATATTATGAAATATTATGTAAATTTTAAATCAAGAGATTTGTTATATAGAGAGGTGCATTTTATAGCTTTGATGTGTAAGTGTATCACATTCTCAAGTAATAATAAAAATAATTTTGGTAGGCTTAAACAATAAAATAAAATAATGAAAATAATTTTGGCTCATATAGAATTTGAAGAAAAATTTACATCTCCACAGATCCTTCTCAGCCATAATAGATCCGGAGTTAGATGAATCTAACCTACTTAAAATTCAAATCGTATATTAATGCAAGTTCTCGGTGCTTAAAGTTGTGTTCAATTGCAAATCAGATTTATAAATATTACTTATTGATCGTCATGCAATTTTTAACTTGTCTATTAACATTTTAGACAATTTTCTGGAAGGGTATTAAGTAAACATGAGTTTCACTTAGGCGTTTAAATTACTGGAAGGTTTTCTAAAGAATTGTAAACTCCTGACATTGTTGAATACAATACAAAAATTTAATGCTGATTCAAAACTCTTCAAAGGATTGTAAACTCCTCACGTTGTTGAATACAATACTTAACATAATTTACTGCTGTATGTAGCCAATGTGAAAGCATTATAAGTCGATGCAAATTCAGCCTGTGAAATCATAAACCAACCTAACCTTGATTTAGGCTTGAATTTTAAGTAACTTTTTGTGAAACCAGCATTGCAAAACTAGTCCCTACTCCACAATAAAATCATGAACTTTATCAACAACATAAAGGCATATTAGTATCTTTAAAAGAATCAACCAAACGGGCACTGGCCTTTAACTTCAAGGTGGCATTAAGGTGCAGTTCAAGAACTTGCCAGAGCTGATCATTTGTAAAAAAGAGACTTATATTATGTTAAACATTGTTGTTTTAATATTCAAATTCCAATTTTAACAGTAGTCATGATCTCATCTCTGCAAATGACACCTACCTGCCATAGGCAGCATTTGTGGATTTTGTATAAGACAATTGAAAATATGGTAACAAAATAAAACATAACCAATGTGTTCCAAGTTTGAAAATTTTTTGACTTGAATTGGATCAGTTGGAACCAATCTTGCAGGCTGCTCAACTTACTACCTCTCTTCGGTTTTTCAACCAGCTATTTTCAATGGAAAAAACACTTCTTATTCACCATTAGAGGTATTTTAGCTGTTGATGTATATTTGTGTGTTAGTCATCCCCTTTTGTAAATCATTTTCTTATTCTTAGTATATACTATATACATAATGCGTTGCAGTTCCAGTTGACATTTGGGTAATAATGCAGTATGAAATTTACAATCATAATTTCACAATAAGACTTGCACCAGATTCAAGAAGGCAGGTTCAGGACTTAAGATTATCATTGCAGCCAACCTGATTTGGGCTTTGGCTGCTAGCCCTATCAACATCGGGTGAGAGTGGAACCCAAGAACTGTAGTTGGCAATTTGAGACTTGCCCTTTGCCCACGTATTCATGATTCATTTCCAGACTCCAACTACTAGTTTTCTGGAAAACAGATAATTCTTTTTTAAATCCATCAAGAAAGAAATACTTCTCAATGTAACAGATATCACCAAGATGTGTACACTGTATATATGTGTGTGGGGGTGGTTATGATCTTTCCCTTTGCCACATAAAATGTGCATAGCTCCCAAGGATAGTGACGTCATTAGGATCTTCTTGCAGAGCTGCATTGAACACTTTCTCTGCTTCATCTTCATCTCCCACCAAAGTCCATAAAAATTCAGCATACTCTCCCAACAATTGAGGATTGATTGGCTCCATTTCTAGGGCTTGCTCATAGTATTTCTTTGCTAGATCCTTCTGCGCCCACACTTTGTATAAATACCGTGCAAAGTCTCCTTGAAAATGGCCTTGTGGATTCAGTTTCATGCCATTATAGAACTCAATTCTAGCGTTCAATGCTTCCATGGCACTTTCATAAGGCAGCCAACCATCAGGCAACATTGCAGCAGAGGAAACACTGTCCGTAAAAACAGGCCTACAACCGTGGTCTGTGCATTCAACTCTGCCTATGGGTGCAATAGCTTCAAACCCAATCCCCCCTGAAACTCTATCATAGGTGTCAGTGAACTGAATGTCGTGTTTACTGTCATTCACATCCTCCTCCTGTTGATTACCATTGTTCAAATTACTAATTGCCAGTCTTGGTAGGCACCGGGCTTTCTTTTGCACAGCAAACCCTGATAATTTCTTGAGGGTGTTCCTGATCTCTGTACATGATTGAAATGATGGACTCCTAAAAACCTTGCCTGACAAAATGTTAGCCCCTGCCATCTACAACACAACACAACAGATAATGTCCAGATAAAAAATAGTCTGAAAATGACCTTTTAGCACCAATCCAATAAGGCCAAACTTAATGCATTCATTTAAGATTAACCAGTCAGACTGACCTTATGAACTTTCAATGTAGACCAATGACCTTTTAGCACCAATCCAATAAGGCCAAACTTAATGCATTCATTTAAGATTAACCAGTCAGACTGACCTTATGATTTCAATGTAGACCAATGACCTTTTAGTACCAATCCAATGAGGCCAAACTTAATGCATTCATTTAAGATAAGTCAGACTGACCTGAACTTTCAATGTAGGGCAAAACCCAGGAAGACTGATCTCAATCTCTACCTGAGCTTAGGTAAGACCTTTCGGAACCTTCTAAAAAGGGCATTTACCCATTTGGACTGCCTTCCTTGTGCCAGCATGAAATTCACAACTTCGGGGATTGGAAGAACCCGTGCTTCGAAGTGCCCACTCTATCAGATTATGGATTAATTCAAGCAAACAGACAACCCAACACAACATGGAAATTGACAGAACAGGACAAAAGTAGCAACCAACAACATGTCAGAGCAATACATATTAAGGACCGAACTGATCAGAACGAACAATTCTTATCTTCAACGTTTAGAAAAACACATGGAAAATACCCCGTGGAATATAGTTTTGGTACTTTTGTGGGAATTTAATAAACAGAAAGACCAGATTTCTTTTTTCTGCGAATCATCAGAAGGGATGAGGAACTCTCCATTGTGCTCAGCAGACAGAGCATAAAGTTGTTCCAGAAAAGTGGAGGAACTTCTCTCCATGTTTGATCTCACTTGGGATTCTTTGCTTATGTTCATTTCTTCAGAAAAGAAATGAGTATGCTGCTAATTGTTTAACATCATGAGAATTTGGCTTTGGATCACATGTTTCTCGTGTTGGACAGGATTTTTTTTCTTTGCTTGCTCTATGCTGTGCAAGTTATTCTTTATGTCGAACCAGGATCACGGGACTTACGTTGATGTAAAAAGCGTGCAAAAAATTCTAATCCAAGGGAATTATCAATTCGTTTGTAGTACAACCAGGCCACATTTTTGCTGGGAAAATAGTAGAAGGTTGGGAAGATTCCCACAAAATCCAAGTTACAGAATTGTATTTTTATGATGCTGAATTTATTTGCACAAAAAAAATATGCAATTTAAACACATACTATTCAAACAAACACAAACACTCTTTGAAAAATAACTTACCAGTTAAAATTGTGACCTCGGTAAACAGGCAACCCCGTTAGTTTTCTCAATCAACATGATTGAGGGAACCATAATCATGAGTTGGTCAGTAAAGCGTGATACCAAAATATCCAAACTGAAATAGCATATGGGAAAATTTTATTTACATTGATTTCAAAATTCACTTTAGTGTGGTTAGGTTAATCCCTGTGTGAGGTGGAAGGGGATGTGATGCATGGGCTGTTATGTCATCTGTACCTTGAGGGCTGATGCAAGGGGACGTGCCAGGCAGCCACCCCCTAGGGCAGTGTAATACCATAAAGTGGCAATGAAATAGTCAAGAGTGTTTTTTTTGGTCTAATGTTGCATTCGTCGTTCATGATTTTAACTCTGACAACGCCCCAATCTATTTTTATGATTTCCTTGGCCTTTTGAGCTTCGAAGACTCTACTCTGTGATGTTTTCACTATTTGAATGGTCTGCTTCAATAATGCAATCTCCAAGCTCTGGGTTACCAATAGGGTTGGATGTTTTTTTTGGTACGTTACTGTTGTTGATTGGGTTAGCATAATTAGAAGGGAGTTGTTTTTAATACGATTTTTTGGAAGTTTTTACATCAGTTTTTCTGGTGTAATTTCACTAAAATCTGGCAGGAATTTATTGAAATCACAAGCTTGATGGGTAATCCTATGCAATCCATATATACAGTCAAAAAACTAGTTTAAATAACACAAATCAAGATTTCACCACAAATTTTTCCACCGGAAAGTCCAAAAAGTCGAACTAAAGACAACTCCAATTAGAAGTTTTAGAGATACTTTTTTTGTTGGCACCTTTTTACCTATTTCTCTCTTATTTGTGAACACTATTGAAGTTCTAGTTTTAGTTTTGCAAAGTCCCTCCTGCTTGGTATGCTTGGTTTAGTGTTTTTGTTGCGCTTTCACCATCCCCCTTCCCCCCAAAAAAAACTCAATGACCTTGCCACCCTCGTTGTCGCCTTGCTTTCTTTGCAGTCCTATCACCGATTCAATGTTTCCATCATATCACTATAAAGAGCTAAATGTTGTAGGGGAGCGGCTTATTATGCATAGCCCTAAGGGGTTGTCGAGTTTGCCAGTGGGCAAAAGCTTTGCCCAACCTATATCACTCCCAAATGCCACTTGACATTCAAGCTGAGCTCACAAAGGTGGCAAGAGATATTGTAGGAGAACGGGCTTGTTTATCTAATAAAAACAAGCAATGGAAGTTATTATTTCCGTCTTGAAACTAGTCATAATCATAGTCGAAGTAATCAATGCATGCAAACAATAGACATATACTCGCAAATGAAGACCTTGTTAGGAAGTGTTTTATTGGATGACAAGGAAGCATCAGAGGAAATTCTCCTTGTGTTGAATGAGCTTTGGTCGTTAATGAAATCTCTGGAATGATGCCTATAAAGAATAGAGGTCTAGCTCGACTTCATTTCGAGCATCTCTCTTGGAAAAGACAAATCGCTCATTGAAGTGGAGCCCTTTGACATGTTTCCATCATCATGATCTAGTGTTTTTTTGTCTAGTTTTACAATTTGTTTTTTTGTTTCTATGAACATTTAGTAACTAGGCTAGACAATGAAGGTCTACATACCATACATTCAACACTTTTAGTTATATTTTTTAATTATCATGTATGGTTATCAAAAAAAACTTACAGTTTTTCCACTAGTTTGATTTCCCCGACTGCAGATAAGAGCAAACCAAGGCTGTCTTTTCCATCTTATGCTCATAAATCAATAAAATCATTAATTTACCAAAAATAATATGAAACTTTCAATGTGGTTAATAATTTAAGAGTTATAAATAATAATAATTTAAGAATTAATATCAATGTCATTATAACATTAATATCAATGTTAATCTATAATTAAGATGTTGAGTAAAATGATCCCATGTATAAATAATGTAAATCTACTGTGGATATTTCTAGTGTGTAATTCAAGGTTGAAGGATGCTTATTAGTGAACTAGAATTGTGGTGCAGTTGTTATATAAATCTGGTTTGTTTATATTCATATACACACGTAAACAAAGAGGAAAAATATAAAATATAATATTCAAAAAAATTGTTGGATGAAACAAATGAGGAGACCATAATACCATGAAGAAAAAGAAAAGGGGGTCCAAAGTCAATAACTAATCCTTAGTTGCCTAACTTTCTTAACTTTACCTTTTTCTTTATTATCATGTGTTTTATTTAAATCCAACAATTATATGTCACTAAAAAGATAATCATTAAAATGCGTATGGTGTTTGGTGGGGAAGTCTACTTCACATTGTTTCAAGTGCATGGTAGTAAAACATTATTAAAGAGTATAAGGGGCTCCATCTTAATGGAAATTAGAACCTCCTCTACTCTTATGTGTTCTCTTCCATTTTAATTCAAATTGACTTGTACTTTTGTCTTTTTACCATTGTTATCATTCTTTTCACATTTCAAATCAATTCTCTCGCACCAAAATAAATCATTGAAACTTCATGCTTGAGATTGAGATTCAAACATGTGAATCACTAAATACAACGAAGAAACAAAAGATGGTGAAATAGATCACGCACTAAAAAGGAGCATAAAGGATGGGTTGTTTAGGAAACCTCTCTTTTTTCCTATATATTATTGTTCAAGGCATGTTTAGAGTTAAGATATAATTTTTCCAGGTCATTTCATAAGGCATACAATAAATTGTACTCTTTTTACCCACACTAAAAACATTGGAGTACTAAAGTTTGGCATGCTCATAATTTTATCCCATTTAATTTGGTTTTAAACATGGAATTTAAGGTAAAACATGCTCTAATATGCTACAATACTACAATACTTGCATGCAACACCAAGTTTGAGATAACACATCCATATAAATTGGGTGAGCTATCCATGGAAGTAATTGCATGAGGCATTAGACTCTATATTTCAAGAATTAATTAATGATTTTAGAACATGATTATATGTTTCTTCTTCGTGTTCTTAATTTCTAATAAATATATCAATCAAAAACATAATATCTTATTACACTTAAAAGAATTATATATAATTTTGAATTTGTTATCTAAGATTAAATTTGAACATTCTCTGTGTATACAATTTGATAGTTATATTGATCCTCTCCCACAATATGTTGCATCACTTCAATGCCTTATACCACCACAATTTGCAACTGCCACCACCTTCTATCAACACCATCAAGTATATATATATTTGGGGTGTGGGGGTGGTGGAGGGGGTGAAAGCAAAACCCCTGCCGTTACCATGACACACATACACACACCAAATATATATGTATACTAGTATATATACTCAAGGTTGATGTAAGAAGATATTAATGGCTAGAATTATGGGAGTAACACTACCTTTTCCAATCACCATGGTTTTGCTAGGGCATTGGAAACTAATTTGACAAGAGAAGGAAGAGAGTTAATCATGTATATAAGACTTAAAGAGAGTTATTCATGTATTTGTTTATATATGGATTAATAAGGCTTAAAGAGAACTTTGGATAGAGTGAATTCCATACAAATCCATTATGGAGTGGTGCCTCAAATCTAACAACAAGAGAATGAGTAAATTTATTATAGCAATAGTCCACAATACAATATAGACTAGGTTCTTGTAAATTAGACAAACTAGTGGAATTGTGGAAATTTTGAGAAGACAATGATGGATGTAAGGATATCCATGTTTTAGACCATACTCAACATTCTTTGTCTTTATCAATGGGATATGGTAGGCGTGTTTGGCTAGGGAAGTAGGGAGTATTTTTGTTGATCTAGTATACCTAAATCTTTGAGTTGCCTTGAAATCAAAGAAAAGGGTTTCAGTTCTAACATTGAAATTTTAGGCATACATCAATTATGAGCATGTTGAAACTCTAAAATATCTACAATCAAATAATATTCTCATTATTTTCTATTTTCACATTATTCATATCCATTATTTTATTTTCCATTTCTATTACAAATAAAGACAATGTCGATTCAAAGAATAATTTCTCTTTTCAAATGCACTTTGTTGAATGAATACCTAAATTAAAATTATTTTGCATTTTCATATGAAGCTAAACACACATAATCAAACCTTGCACAAATCCCCAGCAAATTTTTGTCAAATATAAATCTTGTTAGATGCATTGATTTTGAGACGATTATATAGTCATGTGTTTGTAACTTGTAATTTATCATTCTAACTCCTGGGAGGTACCCTATTATCTTTCATGACAACATCGTTGTAAGACCAAAGAGGTGTGAATCAAAAACCTTACGGGCCATGCAATGATAATGTATATGGTATCCCATATGTATGATGGTTAGCAATGCTCAATCCCTTTAGTCTCTATTCTCAAGTCCTTTTATCTTGGATATGATTAGAGGCCTTGAGGTGGATATGTTGGGACACGTGGTTTATGGGAGTGGTTGGTTTTATAGGGGTGATCACACTATGTAGTAGTTGTCCAGCCCAAGTCAAGAGAGAACCTATGTTTTTCCACATGCTCATGTGTCATAAAGTCTATATGTGACTCCTTGGTTGTGGTACAGTATAATTCGATTTCTCCACATGGTCATCTCATAGTTCACAACATTACATGATTTATGAGGCACTCGACATATCCTAATACAGTGGGCTCCCAATATCAAAATTCAATAATGGCTCAAACTAATCCACATAATACCTACTTAACATGCCACATTGATATTTTGGCAAAAAATATATTTCTCATGTGTAATTCAATTGTTAAAGGGGACATATGCATAAGCAAAAAGGTGGAAAAGTGTCGTCAATTGGTCAAAGTGCATGGACATTGGCTATGTTAAATTGAAACCTAGAGTCATTAAGCCCAACTCATCCCTCTTAAATCAAAACCCTCTATAAGTTATGCATGACTTGGGTTGGTCAAACACTAGCCAAGCCACATGTGGGTAACAAAGATACACATGAGGGTTAAAGATTGATCAAAAGATGGTTTGTTTACTATCCTAAGGTGAATGTTTGGTCTTCAAAAACCTAAATGTTGGACTCATTTACCTCAAAATTCCATTATCCATGAATGTCGATCCCTTCCTCTCACAGAGTAGGACACATCTTCCAAAAAAAATTGGGGAATAAAAATTTGACGTTACCAAAGCGTGATACCAAAATATCCAAACTGATATAGAATATGGGAAAATTTTATTTACATTTATTTCAAAATTAAGTTTAGTGTGGTTAGGTTAATCCCTGTGTGAGGTGGAAGGGGATGTGATGCATGGAGCTGGTATGTCATCTGTACCTTCAGGGCTGATGCAAGGGGACGTGCCCGGCAGCCAACCCCCTATGGCAGTGTAATACCATAAAGTGGCAATGAAATAGTCAAGAGTGTTGTTTTTTGGTCTAATGTTGCATTCGTTGTTCATGATTTTAACTCTGACAACGTTCCAATCTATTTTTATGATTTCCTTGGCCTTTTGAGCTTCAAAGACTTTACTCTGTGATGTTTTCACTACTTGAATGGTCTCCTTCAATAATGCAATCTCCAAGCTCTGGGATACCAATAGGTTTGGATGTTTCCTTTCGCACATTACTGTTGATTGGATTAGCATAATTAGAAGGGAGTTGTTTTTAATATGATTTTTGGGCAGTTTTTACGATGGGTTTTTCTGGTGTAATTTCTCTAAAATATGGCAGGAATTTATTGAAATCACAACCTTGATGGGTAATCTTGTGCAATTGAAGTGCCCTAGGGGTTTTCCAGGGTGATGAATCCATATATACAACAAAAAAACTAGTTTAAATAACACAAATCAAGATTTCACCTCAAATGTTTCCATCGGAAAGTCCAAAAAGTCGCACTAAAGACAACTTCAATTAGAAGTTTTAGAGATATTTGTTTTGTTGGCACCTTTTTACCTATTTCTCTCTTATTTGTGAACATTATTGAAGTTCTAGTTTTAGTTATGCAAAGTCCCTCACTTGCTATGTTTGGTTTAGTGTTTTCGTTGTGCATTCACCATCCCCCTTCCCCCACAAAAAAAAACTGAATGACCTTGCCACCCTCATTGTCGCCTTGCTTTCTTTGCAGTCCTATCACCGATTCAATGTTTCCATCATATCACCATAAAGAGCTAAATGTTGTAGGGGAGCAGCTTATTATGCACAACCCTAAGGGTTTGTCGAGCGTGCCAGTGAGCAAAAGCTTTGCCCAACCTATATCACTCCCAAATGCCACCTGACGTTCAAGCCGAGCTCACGGAGGTGGCAAGAGATATTGTAAGAGAATGGGCTTGTTTATCTAATACAAACAAGCAGTGGAAGTTGTTGTTTTTGTCTTGAAACTAGTCATAATCACAGTCGAAGTAATCAATACATGCAAACAATAGACATATACTCGCAAATGAAGACATTGTTAGGAAGTGTTTTATTGGATGACAAGGAAGCATAAGAGGAAATTCTCCTTGTGTTGGATGAGCTTCAGTCGTTAATGAAATATCTGGAATGATACCTATAAAGAATAGAGGTCTAGCTTGACTTCCTTTCGAGCATATCTCTTGGAAAAGACAAATTTCTCATTGAAGTGGAGCCCTTTGACATGTTTCCATCATCATGATCTAGTGTTATTTGTCTAGTTTTACAATTTGTTTTTTTTGTTTCTTTGAACATTTAGTAACTAGGCTAGACAATGAAGGTCTACATACCATACATTCAACACTTTTAGTTATATTTTTTAATTATCATGTATGGTTATTAAAAAAACTTACAGTTTTTCCACTGGTTTGATTTCCCCAGCTACAGACAAGAGCAAACCAAGGCTGTCTTTTCCATCTTATGCTCCTAAATCAATATAATAATTAATTTACCAAAAAATATGAAACTTTCAATGTGGTTAATAATTTAAGAGTTATAAATAATAATAATAATAATTTTAGAATTAATATCAATGTCATTATAGCATTAATATCATTACTAATATATAATTAAGATGTTGAGTTAAATGATCCCATGTATAAATAATGTAAATCTATTGTGGATATTTCTAGTGCGTAATTGAAGGTTGAAGGATGCCTATTGAATATGTGTGTGAGCCAATGGTGAACTAGAATTGTGATATGGTTGTTATATTTATCGTGGTTTGTTTATATCCATATACACACATAAACAAAGAGGAAAAATATAAAATATAATATTCAAAAAAATTGTTGGATGAAACAAATGAGGAGACCATAATACCATGAAAAAAAAGAAAAGGGGGTCCAAGGTCGATAACTAATCCTTAGTTGCCTAACTTTCTTAACTTTACCTTTTTCTTTATTATCATGTGTTTTATTTAAATCCAACAATTATTTGTCACTAAAAATTTAATCATTAAATGCATATGGTGTTCTACCTTTTTCTTTATTATCATGTGTTTTTATTTAAATCCAACAATTATTTGTCACTAAAAATTTAATCATGAAATGCATATGGTGTGTGGTGGGGAAGTCTACTTCACATTGTTTCAAGTGCATGGTAGTACAACATTATTAAAGAGTGTAAGGGGTTCCATCTTAATGGAATTTAGAACATCCTATACTCTTATGTGTTCTCTTCCATTTTAATTCAAATTGACTTATACTTTTGTCTTTTTACGATTGTTATCATTATTCTCACACTTCAAATAAATTCTCTCACACCAAAATAAATCATTGAACCTTCAAGAGCATTCTCATGCATGAGATTGAAATTCAAACATGTGAATCACTAAATAGAGCTAAGAAACAAAAGATGGTGAAATAGATCACGCACTAAAAAGGAGCATAGAGGATGGATTGTTTAGGAAATCTCCCCTTTTTCCTATATATTATTGTTCAAGGCGTGTTTAGAGTTAAGGTATAATTTTGCTAGGTCATTTCATAAGGCATAAAATAAATTGGACTATTTTTAACTACATTAAAAACATTGGAGTACTAAAGTTTGAAATGCTTATCATTTTATACCATTTAATTTGGTTTTAAACATGGTATTTAAGGTAAAACATGCTCTAATATGCTACAATACTTGCATGCAACACCAAGTTTGAGATAACACATCAATATAAATTGGGTGAGATATCCATGGAAGTAATCTTTTGCATGAGGCAATAGACTTTCTATATTTCAAGAATTAATTAGTGATTTTAGAACATGATTATATATTTCTTCTTCTTCTTCTTAATTTCTAATAAATATATCAATAAAAAAATGAATATCTTATAACACTTAAAAGAATTATATATAAGTTTGAATTTGTTATCTAAGCTGAAATTTGAACATTCTTTGTGCATACATTTGGATAGTTATATTAATCCTTTGCCACAATATGTTGTCTCACTTCAATGCCTTATACCACCACAATTTGCAATTTCCACCACCTTCTATCAACACCATCAAGTATATATATTTGGGGTGTGGGGGCGGTGGAGGGGGTGAAGGCACAACCCCCTACCATTACCATGAAACACACACACACACCAAGATATATGTATACTAGTATATATACTCAAGGTTGATGTAAGAAGATATCAATGGCTGAAATTATGGGAGTAACACTACCTTTTCCAATCACCATGGTTTTGCTAGGGAATTGGAAACTAATTTGTCAAGAGAAGGAAGAGAGTTAATCATGTATATAAGACCTGAAGAGAGTTAATCATGCATTTGTTTATATATGAATTAATAAGGCTTAAAGAGAATTTTGGATAGAGTGAAGTCCATACAAAGCCATTATGGAGTGGCGCCTCAAATCTAGCAACAAGAGCACGAGAAAAGTTATTATAGCAATAGTCCACAATACAATATAGACTAGGTACTTGTAAATTAGACAAACTAGTGGAATTGTGGAAAATTTGAGAAGACAACGATGGATGTAAGGATATCCATGTTTTAGACCATACTCAATATCCTTTGTCTTTATCAGTGGGATATGGTAGGCGTGTTTGGCTAGGGAAATAGGGAGTATTTTTGTTGATATATTATACCTAAATCTTTGAGTTGCCTTGAAATC
The DNA here is from genome assembly GCA_000404065.3 of Pinus taeda. Taxonomy (NCBI): domain Eukaryota; kingdom Viridiplantae; phylum Streptophyta; class Pinopsida; order Pinales; family Pinaceae; genus Pinus; species Pinus taeda. The sequence continues at coordinate 37,977 of APFE031020050.1, forward strand.
AAAGAAAAGGGTTTCAGTTCTAATATTGAAATTTTAGGCATACATCAATTGTGAGCGTGTTGAAACTCTAAAATATCTACAATCAAAGAATATGCTCATTATTTTCTATTTGCACAATATCCATATCCATTATTTTATTTTCCATTTCTATTACAAGTAAAGACAATGTCGATTCACCAAATAATTTCTCTTTTAAAATGCACTTTGTTGAATGAATACCTAATTAAAATTATTTTTCATTTTTGTATGAAGCTAAACACACATAATCAAACCTTTTACAAAGCCCCAACAAAATTTTTTCAAATATAAATCTTGTCAAATCCATTGATTTTGAGACGATTAATATTCATGTGTTTGTAACTTGTAATTTATCATGCTAACTCCTAGGAGGTACCCTAGTATCTTTCATGACAGCATCGTTGTAAGACCAAAGAGGTGTGAGTAAAAAACATTATGGCTCATGCAATGATAATGCATATGGTATCCCATACGTATGATGGTTAGCTATGCTCAATCCCTTTAGTCTCTATTCTCAAGTCCTTTTATCTTGGATATGATTAGAGGCCTTGAGGTGGAAATGTTGGGACATATGGTTTATGGGAGTGATTGGTTTTATAGGGATGATTTCACTATATAGTAGATGTCTAGCCCATGTCAAGAGCGGACATATGTTTTTCCACATGCTCAAGTGTCGTAAAGTCTATATGTGACTCCTTTGTTGTGGTACAGTATAATTCGATTTCTCCACATGGTCATCTCATAGTTCACAACATTACATGATTTATGAGGCACTCGACATATCCCAATACGGTGGGCTCCCGACATCAAAATTCAATAATGGCTCAAATTGATCCACATAATGCCTACTTAACATGACACATTGAGATTTTGGCAAAAAATATCTTTCTCATGTGTAATTCAATTGTTAAAGGGGACATATGCATAAGAAAAAGGTGGCAAAGTGTGCTCAATTTGTCAAATTGCTTGGACGTTGGTTATGTTAAATCAAAACGTAGCCTCATTAATCCCAACACATGCCTCTTAAACCAAAACCCTCTACAGGTTATGCATGACTTGGGTTGGTCAAACACTAGCCAAGCCACATGTGGGTAAAAAGGATACATATGAGGGTTAAAGATTGATCAAAAGAGGGTTTGTTTACTATCCTAAGGTGAATGTTGGTCTTCAAAAACCTAAATGTTGGCCTCATTTACCTCAACATTCCATTACCCATGAATTTTGAGCCCTTCCTCTCACGGACTGGGACACATCTTCCAAAAAATATTGGGTAATAAAAAGTTGACGATACCATCCTAGCGATAGTATAAGTTAATTCGAATTTATTACAAGTTGAACAAACCTTCATCAAACAAAGTTGTAAGTTGTTTGACAACGTGACATCACCCATTTGGGTCATTCCACATTATATCTAAGATGGCTATTAGATTATGTCATGCATACATGGAATTTAAGTTGGGTCGTAGTCATTTCCAAGTTTGTTGTGGCCTTCGTTGTGGGTAAAATATATTTTGAAGGAGATTGAAACCCTCATCAAGTGAGCTATGAGGGCATTAAAGCTAGCTATTGGGCTCTCCCGTAATTCATTGGGAATTTTTTTATTATTATTCATGAGATCAAGTTCTTAGGAGGTCAAATCAAGTAGGGTATTTAGTTCCCTAGTTAAATTTGTGGTCAAATCAATTTTCATGCAAACAAATCGACCCTATTTGTGGGATAATCTTATTAGAGAAAATTATTCTATTATGTGAAGTGACTTAGTATCCAATTTTTTGATGATAGGTCATGTATGGATGGAGGAAACCGGTTATTACACAGAGATACTATAAATTATATATCCTCTTCCCATTTGAGGTTGTTGTTGAATTGTGAGATCATTTATCCCATAATAGAAATCATTTTCCAAGTGCAAACCTTTTGTGTGGATTGATTACTGCATGTTTTCTCTTCTTATTTTTATGTTGCAATAGTTGTTCATAGAATAGATACAAGAATTCCATATTACTACAAGGAAACTAGGTTGATCCATTCAGGAACAATGATCACATGGAAAGGGAGATCAGAGTGCTAGAGTTCATCTCTTCCTTCGTTGGTACTAAAAGGTAATCAAAATCAATTGTTGGACAAACCCTTATCAAGGATTCCTTTAGCAAGGGTAAGTTCCTATTTGTTGCTATAGTTGGCCCATTCAATTGGGGACATTCCAATGGAGAGAATCTTTCGAGTATGATTCAAAGCTAATACAATTGTTACCTATTAGAATTGGGTGCACTAAACATTAGAATCCAATCCATTTTCTTGTCCAAGTTGCATAACTTATTTAGAGGGAGTTGTCATCCCAATATAACATTTGGAGGGTAAACAAGGAAAATATAAGCCTCACTACAACAACCATGCTTCAAAAATTATTAAACTCTCTTTTCTTTTTTTGGTTTTATAAAAATAAAAATATAGAAATATACTAAATTTCTAGCTTGTGCTCAAATTTTTACTTCACTGGTTAGTAGAGTTTGGGGTTTTTAGATATCAGCTATTTTATTTACCCCAATATAGTTTACCCTCTAATTATCTATAATTTTAATCTTTTATTTCATGAAGGTGTTATAAGTATTTAATAAATCTACAAACTATTTCAACAATAAATTGACATGAGAGACGACAAAATCCCCACACAAAGGGAGCAACCGTGTAAGTGTCTATCACCTGAAAACTTTTTCTTTTATTCCTGATTCAATGTTGTAACATTATTATTAGTTTAAAAATATACATTTTCCAGCCATTACAAGTTTATTTGACTTGTTGGAATAATTTTCTGGGTTTTGATCCAAGGGGAATTCAACCCCAAATCACTACAAGTGGTTTTGAGATTATTGAAGACTTTAAAATACCTTATATATTTGTGGTTGGCCTCAACAAGTCATTTTGCTTTTTTTTTTCCTCATTTTCTCTAGTTTTGCATGTATCCAAAGTGCACTACATAAATATAATTGCCTTTTTCAATTACCAATAATTAACTTAAGGAAAATAATTCCCCAGCTAGTAAGAGCATATACCACTCAACTTTGTGTTGCTTATATATTTATTTGTTGATGCTAGAATGATATTCTACTTATTGAGTTGTGTTATTTCTACATATAATTTCATTCACAAATCACTAAAATTTAAAATTAACTCCTACCTTAGCCTTAGATACCTATACTAGGCACTGGTCTTTTTGTTTTGGTGGAGATAATTGTGTATGTAGGGAAGCCTCTTGTAGCCTTTTGTAGGATTTGGGCTTAAATAGTTTGGACTTGTTTTGAGGTAATAGTGAGCACTTTCCAACCACCTATTACCTCATGAGGACCTTGGCGAGATTACTAAACCTGATTCGCAAATTATAGTGGATATTCCACTGGACAGTTTATCACAACTGATCTGATAAAACTATACTTAAAGATCTGAAAATTTACACTATTAGGGGTTCTTCCTCTTTAGATTTCTGGATTTGTAGTTTATTGTTTATTTCACATGCATGAAAATTAAAATTTATGCAAACAATAGAGAACATCGAAATAAAAAATCACAAACTACATTTGAAACAAGATATATCCTCAGAAACCCATTCAGGAAAAACCCAAGTGGGAGGTGAGGTTTCTATGCTCTCTTTCTTTGAATAGGAAATGGTTGTGATCATAAATAAGTAAGGCATAAATCCTCTCTATGTGCTCTCTCTGTTAGGATATTCCGACACATAGGAATAGTTAAGTATAACTTGGTCTAGTATAGAGTTAGGTAAAGTGTGTTTCTTTACTATGTACATTGGTAACTTACAATCCGACGGTCACGATATTCTCTCCTCGGTATTACCGACACTTGATCTGTGGCTTGACACCCGATTGGTCCATGAATTCTATTTAAAGCGCATGGAGGGTCATTTGTAGGTTCACCGTGCATGAGAGAAGCTTATGTAAATT
>APFE031020053.1:0-21733 GCA_000404065.3 Pinus taeda
TCATGAACTCTAATACTTCAGTAATTGTAGCCATTTCTCCTCAATAGAAATGCACCACTAGAAACTTGTTTTGGAGTGAAAATGTACCCTAAATAATCACAATGCTTGCAACAAATAGCAGACAATCTGGTGCATATAATGTTGATATCACCCCAACAATTAAAGCAATCTTCTCATTAGAATCTGTTGAGAAAAACAAATTTGTTTATTGCACATAAATTTATGCCCAAACTGCACAATAGGAACAAGTAAATTGAACAAGCAGCAACTTTAAATTGAATTGGATCTTTCAAATACTCCTTCACTTTCTCTTCCAGTGGAAAAGAATAGTCAATTTAAATAGCAACTGCTAATACATTCTTGTAACTATTGATAATAGCATGTGGAGTAGCTGCAATTGTGGGATTACAGATCGCTAGAGAAAGAGTTGTACATAATCTCATAAACTACAAATTGCTTGCTGTGGTGTGAAAATGATGGTCTCCAAAAACTATTCAGACATACGCATATGCCCAGTAGTTAATTCATGCATCATATGATACTCTGTCTTCAAAATACAAATACCAGATATAGCGCAAAACAACCAACGCACGGTATATGGAGCCACACTAAAATGACCAATGCACATATACAAACCAACTCAATATTGCAATTTACAAGGGTTTCATAGCATAAATTCACCAACCGCTGATATGACTACTAATTAATCACCAACAGCTAATATGACACATGACTCGCACATACCAGAAAACAAATTCCTCTTGTGCCAATGATATTAAAAGCTCTCAGTCGCTTTGTCTTCAGTATAAGATGAGAAATGCCACCAAAAATCATTAAAAAAACTTTGATATCCAATGCCCCACATAAAATTCAATGTGCCATGGCAGATTTAAACTTCATTGTTAATATAGGTGGACTCTGCAAATTGTTACTTCTGTTCCCGTATAAATAACAAATATTTTCAGCGGGCAGCGATGGGTTCAAAGAACAATACAAAGGCTTACCAGGAGGTTTTCTTGCAATGCCTAGAAGAGAACAAGTTTGAAATGGAAATAAAGATGCCAAAGTAGCGAATGGCAACATAAAGAGTCTGGTCTCTTTACAACACCCAGATGAACATTAATCCATAGTCACATAGTACCAACTGTAGTTCTTACATCCTCCACATACAAGTATTTAAGACACAAGCAATCACAGTAAATTTCGTAGATAGATGATGGAATATGTTTATATAACTTTGAACATAAAGTTTATCTATCAAATCCATGCATCTTCCATTCAGACTGATGGAAGCAAATTCAATACAAGTAATGGTTCTTCTTCATTGTGGATTGATTGATGCACAAATACCCATCACACAAATCTTTCAATTTATGATAAAAATCCTCATCTTCTTTCGCTCGTGCCGAGAGTCGAACTCGCCTTCTCTGATAAAATCGCTATTCCAATAACCAACAAGTCAGTGAGGACTGTGGCATTAGCTTGCCTTCCATGCTACAAGGAAGAAGAAACAAATATTTACCAGACACCATTCCATCGACCAGAAAAAACTTCAACGTTCATGATATTAATGGATTTCGGCAATAAAAGGACTGAACAAATGCCATCAACATCTGAATACAGTCAATACATAGCAGTACCAGTACGAGAGATGAAATGGGAGAAGGAAATGCTACTACTAGCACCAATATGGGAGACGAAAAGGGAAAAGGATTAAACAACGTTCAAATATACCATGACCAAACAACATTCAAATATACCATGTTAAACAGCATTCAAATATACCATGACCGGACAACGTTCAAATATACCATGACCAACGTTCATGGTTTATCAATGCACCGAACAACATTCCAGGGAGACTTTGACAGAAGCCCAAATTATCAATTCCTCACAGGTTTTCTGTCAGAAATGGACTGGAGTTCTTCTTTGGGCATGAACAATGAATATGAGAAGCTTGTAATACGAATGAATATGATGAGGGTTGTCATTGATAACATCGTATGTGAAAATACAAGATTAGTGAAGGTGGACAGTGCAAACAAGTATGGTATTCTCTTGGAGGCTGTTCAAGTGCTGACAGACTTGAACCTTAATATCAACAAGGTTTATGTTTCTTCTGTTGGGAGATGGTTCATGGACGTTTTCCATGTCACAGATGAAAATGGAAACAAATTTATAGATGAAGGCGTAATTGGATACATTGAGAAGACACTGGAAACGAACTCTTGCATTCTGCCCTCATTTGGAAAATCAGCAGGCTTGGAGGTAGAAACCGATCGACATACAGTGATTGAATTGACAGGCGCAGACCGTCCAGGGTTACTATCTGAAATATTTGCGGTTCTCAGTGACCTAGATTGTAACGTTGTGGAGGCTGAGGTGTGGACTCATAATAGGAGGGTTGTGTGTCTAGTTTCCATTACTGATGAGGAAACAGGGGCTCCAATTGAAGACGGACAAAAGATTTGTAAAATTGAAGAGCTCTTGCAAAACGTAATGAGAGGAAACAACAAAATCCGAGGTGCTAAAATGGTGGTATCACGGGGATTCACTCTCAACTGGTGGATTCAATCTCAGGTCAGTGGAACAATAATGAGTTGCAGGGGAATAATGAGTCATTGCTGCCAGGATTCCCTATTGGTTAGTGGGCGCAGATAACGCAGCTAAAATATGGTTGATAAGATTTCAGAATAGAGAATTTAAGTCACAGATTATTATGACTGAGTAGATTTAGAATGGCAGAGGGAGGCCAAAAATGGCGCTAGAGAAATGATAGGTTGCAGCTAAAATTTAGCTGAGAAAATATTCCTGAAATGATCTGCACATAAGGGCCATAAAACAAATGGCTCAAAATAATTATGCAGGGCTGGAATACGCTCTAATACCATGTTAAACACACATGGGGAGTGAGAGAAATATGAAAAATAAATCATGAGAGTACAATTTTTATTAACAAATGATTTACATTTATAGTATAGTATGTGACCGTTGGGTTCCACATCCCAAGGTCTCTTGGACTCCTTTTGTCCATTTGGCTTCCACACTAACCCATTGAGGATTAGGTGTACATACATGGAACCAAATCTTCCCTCGCATGTGATAAATTTTTGTAAAATTAATAGCATGCTACTCCATTTACCCTTAAGTGCAGAGATGGGAATTCCTCTATTAAAAACTGAAGTGTCCATACCTGGGTTTTGGAGAATGACTTTCCAAGTTTCATCATGGAATTTTTTATTCTTTAACCACCTCTCTCCAACCTTTGGTAGCTCGGTTGCTGCAACAATAAAAGATTCAGTCACTGTAAACTTTATGTCACCAATCTCCACATCCATCCCATCAAACGATCTAGGAAATGACTTGGTGATTTCTTTATGATGACCATCGAATTTTTCAATAAAACTCAGCCAACCAACTTTCTTCAACATCCCTTTCAACTGAGGATAACCTTCCATATATTTCACTCCTATAGGTTCTATTCTGACGATGAGACCCATCACTCCTATTCTCTGCTTATCTTCAAATTTCCTTCACTGTCTACGTGTAGAAGACTATGTATACGGCAATGGTATATGGAAGAAAAAATAGTTATAGCTATGGGGATGAAATAACAGAGTATGTGGAAGGAGAACGATTATGAGTAGGAGATAAAACATATAAGGTATATGAAACAAGGAAACTGTATGCGTGAAATAGTGCAGAAGATGTATGGAATGGAGTGGCTGCACACATAAACTGTGTGGAAGACAGAGTACTACTATACACAAAGAGAATCGAAAATAGAATGAATGATTGTGTGTTCAATGTATCCGAGTGCTTGTATACATAAGAAGGCTATGAAAGTATAAGCGAGGAACTTGGTGTAATAAAGGAACAATAAGGTTGTGAAGAGCCATGTCCAATTGGGTTATGTCATGTATTTAGCCATTAAATAGGTGTGTTGGAGAAGTACAGTGAAGTACGAGTTAAAAACGAAGATCAAATCATGAGACCATTAGGCATTAAAGTCGAAATGCATGGTGGAATAATCATGGTAATAAAATCGCATGATGACAAGTCAAGGAGTAGTGTGATTATACGAGTTATACAACTTATGTTTTATATTGCTATTTGAATAAGTTTTTGTTCTTACCTCTAGAACCATACCTTTCCGCTTGCTAACCTTTTGTTGTTTGCTTCTTCAGGTGCTTAGATGTTGATATGTCTTCAAAAGTTGTTTTATTCTCCAATACCTACATATGAAATTTATTATGAATTGGCCTTTTCATTTTCTTGAACTAATGATCAAACTCTTACTGCAGAGTCAGATTGGTTGCAGAATAGGATTAGCTACGAAACTAGAACAACTACAGAATGAGAACAGCTGCAGAATGTAAAACAAAGAATAAAATGTGACTTTATGAATGAATGAAATGGAGATGACTGTGTGGATGAAAATATGACAGAATGGAAATGAAAAATGGAGGTGGAAGAAATGTTGAAGAAGAAAAATTTATTAGTGAAATATGGTGGTGGAGTGGAGTGAAACTTGCAGAAGTAAAACAGAATGAAATGAAGTAAAACAATGAATTTTTAGAATGCACAATGAGTCACCATTTTTTTGTAAAATATAGGGTGTCAGAGTCTTTTGATTTTCACCCTATATTTTATATATAAGCATGCCAATCAGTGATTGGTTTTCATCCTTATAGAATTTTTATTTTTTTTTATTTTTTTAGATATGATGAAAAGAACAAAGACTAAGTTGGTGGAGAAGAAGGATTATTCTTCACCAGCTTCATTTTAGAATTATTTTGAAATATCTTGATGAACACCTCCTTTGAGATTGGTTTTTGATAAATTTTCAACCTATGACCATTCACAAGGAGAGGAGTTTGATTCTCATCTATTGTTCTGATTCTTGCTGCTCTATTACTGAAAATTTCTCAATCTCATATGGCCCAAGCCAATGAGTTTGAAATTTTCCTTGAAAATCCTTAAACTTTGAATCAAATAATAGTGCCCAATCTCTCTCTGGAAACCTTTTGTCCTTGATGTACTTGTCATGCCACTTAACTCTCTGTTGTTGAACTAGACCAGTCCTTTGAACAACCTCTTGTCTGATTTCATCAAGTTCATTCAACTGCTTCAATCTATGCTTTTGAGCTTCTAATAGATCCATCCCCAACTGAACTGCCATCTTGAAGGTTTTGACTTGGAACTCAATGGGGAACAGGACTTGCTTTCAATAAACAAGTTCATAAGGTGTATGTCATGTTGTGCTTCTCCATCTAGTTCTATAGGCCCACAAGGCTTCAAGAAGCCTTTCTACCCAATCTCTTCTATGTAGATGCATAGTCTTGGTGAGGATTCCTTCAATCACTTTATTTGTAAACTCCACTTGACCATTTGCTTGTGGATGATAGGGAGTGGATTTCCTATGCTTGATCTTGTACTATTCCATAAGCCTCTCCATCATTTTGGATGTGAATTGAGTTCCCTGATTTGTCACAATTTTTCTTGGAACACCAAAGCGAGTAAAAATATCCTCAAAAGGAAAACTAACTACATTTTTTTCGTTAGCAAAAAGTAATGCTCTGGCTTCTACCGATTTGGTGACATAATCAATGCATACCAATATATACTTTTTCTGCTTGGATGGAGGATTAATAGGTCCAATAAAGTATAAAGCCCATTTTTCAAACGGTTCAATAAGTACCTAAGGTTGTAATGGCATTTCATTTGAGGAAGTAGGTTTCCCTACCCTTTGGTAGTCGTCGCACCTTTTGATATATTCTTTAGCATCTCCAAAGATGGATGGCCAATAATATCCTAAAGAAAGGATTTCATAGGTTGTCCTCTTGTCAGCAAAGTGTCCACCACATGGCTCGTCATGACATGCTTTGAGAATATCAAACATTTCATCTTCCTTGACACACCTTCTGATCATAAGATCTGGCCCTGTTTTATACAATTCATTAATGATCCATGAATATCTTGCACTATTTTGAATAATCTTTTTTTTCTCTCTAGGAAATAAATTTGAAGGTAACTTCCTTGTAAACAAGTAGTTAGCAATATCTGCAAACCAAGGAGTTTGAGTAGTTACTACAAATAGATATTCATCAGGAAACTTATCCTCAACCGGAGAGTCTTATTTGATATTTTGAATCCTGGACAAGAAATCAACAACTCTGTTTTGTTTTCCAGGTATATCTAACAAAGTAATGTTGAATTCGTTAGTGATCCATGAATATCTTGCACTATTTTGAATAATCTTTCTTTTCTCTTTAGGAAATAAATGTGAAGTTAACTTCCTTGTAACCTAGTAGTTAGCAATATCTGCAAACCAAGGAGTTTGAGTAGTTACTACAAATAGATATTCATCAGGAAACTTATCCTCAACCGGAGAGTCTTATTTGATATTCTGAATCCTGGACAAGAAATCAACAAGTGTGTTTTGTTTTCCAGGTCTATCTAACACAGTAATGTTGAATTCTTGAAAAAGTAAAAGCCATCTTGTAACTCTGCCATTAGTAATAGGTTTATTCATCAAATATCTAATTGCAAAGTGATTTGTATGAACAAAAGTTTCATAGCCTATTATATAGTGTCTAAAATTGTTAATTGCATGAACAATAGCTAAGAACTCTTTTTCAGTTACAGTATAGGTCAACTCGGTGGGAGTCAAATTTTTACTTGTGTAGTAAATGACATAAGGAATCAAATCTTTTTGTCCCAATACAACTCCTAGAGTTGTATCTGAAGCATCTGTAGAAATATGGAAAGGAAGTTTCCAATTTGGTCCTCTTAAGATAGGTGCTTCAGATATTTTAGCTTTCAAGGTTTCAAATGCTAGTTGGCAATCAAGATTCCACTTGAATTCACAATCTTTTGTAAGCAATTTGAAGAGTGGAGATGCTATTTTGGTAATGGTTTCTATAAACCTTCTATAATATCTTGTAAATCCTAGAAAACTTCGAACATCTTTTTGGCAATTTGGAATTGGTAACTTAGAGATGACTTCAACTTTTGATTTGTCTACTTTAATCCCATCTCCTAAAATGTGATTTCCTAAAACAATACCTTCTGTAAACATCATAAAGAATTTTTCATGGCTTAGTGAAAGGTTTTTACTTTACATCTTTTAAGGAATTTTTCTAAATTTTCCAAAGCTTCTTCAAATGTGTTACCATAGACTGTAAAATCATCCATATATACCTCTATACAATCATGTATAAGATCAGAAAAAATTCCTAGTACTACTCTTTGGAATGTTGCTGGTGCATTACATAACCCAAAAGGAAGCACTCAGTAGGAAAAAGCTCCCCATGGACAAGTAAATGTGGTTTTATCTTGATCGTTAGGTGCTACCTGAATTTTATTATAACGACTAAAACCATCCAAGAATGAGAAATACCTTTTACCTGCTAATGTATCTACTACCTGATCTATAAAGGGAAAAGGAAAGTGATCTTTCAAGGTTGCTTTATTCAATTCTTTGTAATCAATGGACACCCTCCATTTACCATTCTTTTTAGGCACAATTACCAAAGGAGAAGCCCATTGGCTATCTGAGATTGGGTAAATGAAGTTTACATTGAGTAATTTTTGGAGCTCTTCTTTCACAATCTCCCTAAGATTTGGATTCATTCTTCTTTGAGGTTGTCTGATTAGTCTACTATTTTTATCAATATAGATATGATGGATACAAGTCTTAGGATCAATACCTTTCATGTCAGTATACTCCCATGCAAATGTAACAGATGTTTTTGTAATATTTTGGTTAGATCTTCTTGTTGTAGTTTCTCCAAGTTTTTGTTTATGTTCAATGTTCTACCTGGAAAAATTTCAATTGTAGAGCTACCAAACTCTTCCATAGAATAAAGAGACATCTACCTAGATGACAAGTATTCAACATTATATTTTTCCTGGAATTGTGCATGATCATATTCTGAAGATGTTTCAAAATTTGACTATCTTCACTAATTTTTGATATAGTAAAGATACATTGAATAACATCTTCATCATTGATCCATTCTTTGTCATCTATTTCTGTGATTGCTTTTGCTGGAGGATACAAAGTAAATTTCTTTGTTTAATTACCATTAGAAATGTACATGTCACCAGATCTACAACTAATAAAAGCATCAGCTGTGGCCAGCCAAGGTCTTCCTAAGATGAGTGGGTGTCCTCCTAGATTATTCTTGGGAGTTAAAATCATGAAATAAATAGTATATTTCCAAGAATCTAAGGAGATTTAAATGTCTTCTAGCACACCATCTGGTTTGATTACTGATCTATCTACAAGTTGTAGTAAGGTAGGTGTGTAAAGAAGGTTAGGAATTTTAAGCTGCTCCATAGTCTGTCTACTCATAATGTTTATTGTTGCCCCTAAGTCGAACCAATGTGTTTGGAATTTCAATCCCATTTATGTGTGTCTTGACAATTGGACTTCCTAGATCCACATATTTCTGCATGGCAATCTTTCCCATCATGATATCTGCTATTTTTCCTACCAGGTGAATTATTTTTGTTTATCTTGGTTTTCTTCCTAGTCTTTTGATGCTCAACTCCTTTATTGTCTTGGCTAGAATTGGAATTTCTCTAATGGCTTGTAACAAAGGAATCTTGATACAAACATTCTTCAATTCATCTAGGAAGTCATAATTGGGAAACAAGATATGTTTTTCTACTCATCTATCAATTTGTAATCTCTCGGGAAAAGGAGGTTTAGAAGTAGATGTTGGTTGCTCAATTATAGGAGTTGTGCTTATTGACTCTTTTTGTTTTTCTTCTTGAATCTCTCGGTTTTGGAGGGATGTTCCCTTAAATTTTTTATTGAATTTTAGAGAATCCTCCTCAGAAGCATCTTGTTCTTGAATATCTATAGAAGGTTTTTCCTTTTCTAATATCCTACCAAATCTAAGTTGAAAATCATTAAGATCTAGAGGAGCAATCATGTAAGTAGGAAATTGTTGTCCTTCTACCATGTAAGCATTCTAAGGGTTTTTATTATTGGGGTTTGGCAATGGTTGGGCTGGTAGTTGATTTGGTTTTTGTTGAAATGGAAGTAAGAGTTGGGGATTTTGACTTTTTTATGGAGGTTGTTGTGGAAATGGAAATGAAAGGTGAGGGCTTTGATTTGGAAGTTCTGGTTGTTGCTTTTGCTACTGATTTTGTGGGGGAGGATAGCTCTGATAAGATGGAGGATATTGATAATATTGAGAAAATCTCCCATAAGGAATTTGTACCCCTTATGCCCATTGTTGAGATTAATAATGAAATTGAGGTTGAGGCCAAGATTGCTGCCAAGAATTCTAGTTTGGTGGGGGCTGAAAATACATTGGATTGTTAAATCCTTGATTTTATTGCCCCTGCCAAGGTCTTCTTGCAACAAAACAAAGAGATTTGACAGGATTTGGGATTGTTTCCTCTTAAAATATAGCCTTAATACCTGGGATTGAAGGACAATCCTTGGTCTCATGACTTTCTAAACAAATCATACAAGTTTCTACAATTTTTACATCTAAAGGACATTCCCTTACAACATGTTTCTTTCTGCATTTTGGACAAAAGATGGCTAAAGCATGAGCCTTTGTTTTCTGATTGTTTTGGATTTTGAGGGTGTCTAGCTACTCACTAAGGCTCCCTAAAGTATCAATTTTAAAATCCTCAAGCATATTTCCAATTTCTGCCCTACTTACAGATCTGGTTGCATATTTGTTTGCTCTAACAAGAGAAGGATCTCTTGGTCCTTTCCCAGTTTTAGATTTCCCCCTTGAGAGGTGAACACATAGTTCTGCTATGTCACTCAATGGAAGTTGAGAGATGTCTCCCTTCCCCATCATGTTAAGGATATCTATCAACTCATCTCTAATGGCCTTTAACAAAAGAGCTTTCAAAGTTTCTTCATCTAAATTGTTCATTATTTGCTCTTTTCAAATTGTAGTTGAATCTCTCAAGAAAATCCTCTAAGTTTTCATCTTCCTTTTGCATCATTTTGAACTTTTCATCCTTATGATTGGTAGGCATACAATAATCCAAGTATCTATCCAAAAATGCTTGTTTCATGTCATTCCAAGTTCTAATGGATTGAGTGACTAACACCATAAACCATTTCAAATTAGCCCCTTTTAGTGTTGAAGGGAACAATTTGAGTTTTTGAGAGTCTTCTAGATAGTCAAGGTTCTATAAAAGACTTCAAACTCAAACAAAAATGTTTCAAAGTCCTCATTTCTCAACCCATAAAATTTTGGGAGGACAGATGGTGAGATTTTTTTCATTGTGGCATGTGTTTCCTCATCTACTATAGGGAATCCAAATGAGTTATCTACTTCCCTATTTCCTCTACCTCCTCCATTATTACCTCCACCATTGTTACCTCTACCTCCTCCATTGTTTCCTCTACCTTTCCCTCTACCCCCTCCTCCAAATAGTGAGAATTCTCCATCTTGTTCTTCTTATGCCATTATAGTTTCTTCAAAGTCCTTTGGTTCTTCTATTAATGGATTATGGGAGAGAGTTTCTACCTCCTCCTCTTCACTAGGTATTCCTACTTCCTCAATTACAATAGTCTCCCTTGTAGAAGTGAAAAAGGTCTTCTCTCCTAGGTTTGTTTTAGTAGATGAAGTGGGAGAAGCTTCTAACTGATTTGTTGCCCCTTGAATTCCAGGAATCCTAAGGCTAGGAGTATGAGTCAGGGATGGAGATGTGTCCTTTCTAACTCTTGGTGGAGTAGGTGGAGTTGTGAAAATTCAACTTATGCCCCTAGCTATAATCTACCCCTAAAAGCTCTTTCTCTATGCATGTGATTGTTTTGTTTTGTTGTTGTTTTTTCTTTTATGAATGTAAGACACAAGGTTACCTAGTTACACTTTCCTGGCAACGAAGCCAAAATGTTCAGTCAATTTAGTGTTCTAAATTGCTACATAAATTATCAATTTAGGTATCGTAAACTGATGAAGTGTAGTGCACTATATGTGCTAGATGACCCTTTCTTACCTCCTCCATTGTTTCCTCTACCTTTCCCTCTACTATCTAATATACTTGCAAAATTAAAGCTTAATGAACAACTGAAGATGGAAATGTAGCTAAACTGAGTGAAGAACTAAAAATGGAATTGCAATTATTCTATTATGAAAGCAAGTCTAAATGAAGTATTGGTGTCACTCTGCTACATAACTTACGGAGAACTACCTCCTTATGATAGCAATCTTGAGAGATTTCATTCTTCATCATTCTAAGAAAAGTAAACATGAAAAAGAAAGTCTCATTCATAAATAAAACATTTCACCACTTAGTTTTAGGATTAACCTTCAACTGAAAGGGTTCTTGGAAATATCCATTTATATCATGAGTTTCTAAACTGATAAGAAAATGGCATTGAACTCCTTAACTCAAAAAATAATGAACAACAACTGTAATGAAAGACTCATTCATAAATACAACATTTCACCATTTAGTTTGAGGATTAACCATCAATGAAACTGTTGACTACAACAAATCCTCAAAGTAATTTTCCCCATGATTGTATGCCTTGAGCCTTAGTCCTATCCTGACATTGTATGGCACCTTGTTTGGATCAAATTTCCGTGCAGGCAATTTATGCAGCCTAAGGGATTTCATCTGTGTTTCTTCCTTAGTAGCATGAACAAAATTAGCTAAAGTAAAAGAGTTGCATTTGATAGGGAAACTAGGTCATAATGACTTCTTGCCATCTTTAAGGACTTTGGTTAGGCCCTTACCCATAGTCTGGTAGGAAATCTCCCTTGCTAATAGCTTATCAGAAACATATAAGGGAAGGTCATGTGGATCAACAGTGCTACAAAAAAAATCTAATGTAGGTGAACCATTCCTCAATTAAATACTTGCCTACAACAAGTAGGTCTCTCGCAGCTTCTTGGGAAAACCAAGGGCTTTCTTATTGAAAATCATTTGGTGTAGGGGCAACACGATAGAATGAAATATCTTGTAGAAGTGAGGTATATAATGTGATTCCCATATTTTCTTATGACTGAAATGGATTGGGTAAGGATCTTGTATGGTCCATTTCCAACCCATGGTTGGAAATTTAAAAAGCAGATAACATCCTTAATATAAGCACATAAATAGAAGGGAGGAAGGTTATTTGAAGAGGAGGCTTTCTTTTGTCCATATTTAGTAATGGAGGTGGCTAAGTTGTCAGATGGGATAGAAGGCTGATTCATGATATAGTAATTAACACAAGCATCTATCAAGGGAATCCATTCTATTGAAAACTTAGTGTTATTTGGCAGTCCATACAATCTACATAACATTGTTTCTGCATAATTGTAGGGGTCTGCCAAAGAGGCTATTGCATACATACCTGATTTTTCATACTTGAATTTGTTTCCTAACATTATCCAAGTCTAAATTAACTTGAAGGGGTTTGGATTTATTTTTGCAAAGTTAGCCACAAATGTGCTGTCGTAGATTTCCTGCAGGTTAGGTATGTGATACATAGCCTTCAAGTCTTCTACCCTGAATGATCCTATGAGCTCCATACTTGAATTATTGAACTGCCTATCTTCGATGATAAGGTTTTCGACCACCCATTTGATCATGTCTGTGTAGGGAAGGATTTTGGCTCTTTCTCCTATTCTATGAAGGAAATAATAGGAAGCATCCTTGCGTTGAGGTCCTGAAGGCTTTGTCGACCCAACTATTGCTCTCGTAATAATAATTTTAGGACACTCGTCCTCTAGTCTATTTGTAAATTTCTTCCCATGTTGTTGCACCTCCAGCTGCATCACAGATTGTATCAGAAAATATATGAGCCATCTCTGTATTCTTTGTCTCAACAATGGTCTTCTTAGTTTGCTTCTACATCACCTTTCTTAAGGACATGTCTTTTGTCGCTTTCTTGAAATAGACAATAAATATCAATGCAAACGATATCAAGTAATTAAGACTGAATTCTGCTATGGAGTGACTTTGGAACATGAGAAAGGTTTTATTGGATACTTGATTATAACTACCCATAACCTGGAGAATGATTATCCTCCCTCAAGCCGCTAAACATTTAATAACCTGTCAACTCGTTTGTTTTCATTATTTAAAACGTAAATATTCCACATGCTTTACCTCCTTAATCACAAATTGTGGTCTTTAAAGGGGTACCATGTAATGCTTTAACAAATATCGGGTGAAATACAATTGTGAAATTCACAACATTGCATTTCGCAAATCGTTACTAGTTGGCATATGGCATGTTCATGTTTTTTGCGAATTGCGAAATGCGATTGTGTAGTGATGAGATGAAGTTATCGCAATGGGAGACCTTTTCGCATATCACAATTTCGTAAAGAATTTATAAAATAGTGATGTGAAAAATCATGATATGCGATGTGCGATATAAGTTTCCTCTTTAGCTAATTTTGCAAGGTTGTGTTAAGTTTTTCTTTAGAGTTAGGGATTATTGTCTTAGGCTTAAAAATTTAAAAGGGTCCCCATTTATAACTCGAATGCTAAAAATTGTTAGATAAAAATGGGGGGTTGTTTCGTAGTACAACAATTGGCGATTCACTTGGGAGAACCAGTTATCTCTGAGTAGTTTTCTGAAATTTCTAAAAACTTCGAAAGTAATTGGAGTTATAAGAATAATGATTTCATGAGATATAAGGTAAAAAACATTTCTCTTGAACTACCATTACTTTCTCAGGCCTATCTGCTTAATTACTTCACCCCTAAAATGGTAGAAATATAAATGTTAGCATGAACGAATAATAGGGTTAAAGATAATATAGTAGATGCCTCCCACAGATTAGTTTTTTGGTTTTATACTCATTTATCACAGATAGAGCCTTTGCTGCTAGCAGGAGTTCATAGCCTCGGAAGGGTTACCTTTAAACAAACAATGATCCATTATCCCATCTGTATGAAATTTTAGATTTTAAAAATGATATTCATTTGAATTGAATCTCTTTTTGACTTCGTACCTTCTTTTTTACCTTTTGAGCGTAACCCCTTAAAAGCCATTGTCTAGGAGTGGTAACCTACTGATGGCAATGACATTAACTAGTTGTAAATAAACTAAACAAGTTGGCTCTTGATGAGACCCCTTGTCTTCTGATCAAGAAAATCATTAGCTATTACCCTATTTTGATATGTAGTATTGGTAATATCTGTTTTAATTACTTCCCTATGAACATGGTAAATAAGCTCGTGATGAGACTCTTTATCTTTTAAGTTTTTATATTTTAGAGTTACACTTTGAAAAAAGAAAATTTTAATAGATGGGGTGGGCCATTGGCCTTTTTAAGGGTCTTGAGTGATAATGACAGTGTTTTTTAAGATATTGATCTACAAGAAGTCCTTGCTAGGTTAAAGATTCTTTTGTTGACTGATAACAAAACCTTCATATCCTATAAAGATAATAGTTTTTCATAAAATAAATGTTTTTAGGCAAGATCAAGTTTTTCTAGAGGGATGAAGTTTATTTTAGTGCTCAAATGTCCTAATTGTTCCATTAAACTCCAACTTTCTTATAAAAGTGAAAAATCAGAAATGTTATCAAAGACTTATTTTGAAAAGCCAGGAGTAAATACTAGTTTAACCATTATCTTCCTAAAAACCAAATATATTACAAAACTGGAAGGGGTTATCTCCTAAGAAAAGTACTTTTTCAACATTTTCCCATTGATGGGCAAAGAATCCTTCCTACCAGACAAGTCTTGTAAAAGAAACGTTGATGGTCTGATTTTTCCAATAATCTGAAAAGGGCCAAGCCATAGTCTTTGGAATTTGGTATATCTACCCTTTTCCTCATGTGCCTTGTCCCATTTTAGGACTAATTCACCTACTTCAAGGGATTTTTTAATGGCAGAAGTTGTATCAAAAGAAGCTTTGACTATTTGTTGGTGATGGAAGTGGGTTGCTTTAGCCTTTTCTCTTTCTTCTTCAAGTTTGAGGATTTGAAATTGTCTAGCCTGGAGAGAAGATGAAGGGTTTTCAATGATAAATTGTACTAGGGAAAGAGATGGTATTGCTATTTTTGTGGGAAGAACAACTTCTTTTCCATAAAATAAAGCAAAAGGAGAAGAACCAATTGAGGCTTTCCTAGTAATCTTGTATGCCCATAGAGAAAATGTCAATGCTTTATGCCAATTCTTATGATTTTGATCAATAGTTATTTTGATAATTTTGATGAGGTTTTTGTTTTTTGATTATCCTAATCCATTACCTTGAGGATAATAATTAGCTGAATATTTTAACTTGAAACCTCGCTTAAGAGTGAATTGTACCTTTGCATTCCCAGAAAAGTAAGATGAATTATAAAACATTAAAGCTAAGGATAAGCCAAACTGGGTAATTATTTACTGATCAATGAAATCTGTGATGTTTTCTGTATTAGCTATATTTAATGGGACAAATTCTACCCACCTAGTAAAATAATCAGTAGATGTGAGGTTGTACATATGCTGCTTGGAAGAGTTAGGAATAATCACACCAATTATATCTTATCCCCATTGTTCGAATGGTTGTTGGATGTTAACTGGTTGTAAATGGAATGTTGGATTTCTTTCTCTTCTAGCCATAGTTTGAAAAGTTTTTCGCTTCCTTGCATATTCATGCGCATATTTAAATATTTTTGGCCAGTAATATCCTACATGCAATATTTTATGATAAGTAGTATTTCCTCCAAAATGTCCACTATCTAGTCCATCCCGCAATTCTTGCATGACCGTCTTAGCTTCAGGTTTCTCTAAGCATCTTAACAATACTGAATCATAATTCTTTCTAAACAATACATCATTTACTACCTCATATTTATTTGACTTTAATCTTAAATCTCTCTCTATTTTATAATTAAGATGCATAGGGGCACATCCATTTTGAAGATAAAATTTCAAATCAACATAATGTGATTATGTATCATTGAGGCTTACCTCCGATATTTGCAATTCATTAACTTGATATTCTTCTGTTGGTAACTGCAAAACTCCTGTTAACATCCAACAAAAACCTTGGCCCCTGACAATTTTAGCTGGCTAGATTTCTGCATCATATTCTTGGAGTGCAGTTACCTAGTTAGCTCTTTTTTGCCCTACTTCTCTTTGAATCAGTAGTTGTCTTACTGCAAGGTAGGGTACAACTATCTTTGTATGGGTTTTAAGAAGAAAAGGCTTGAAATGCTTCAAATTTTTAAATACTGCAAATGCTTGCTTTTCTACAACTAAATAATTTAATTCAACACCTTATAAGTCAGAACTGAAAAAGAGATGGGTGCTTTGATGTTTTCATCATTCAATTGTGTCAAAACTGTAGCATATGAAGTATCAGATGAAAAAGTATATAATACAAAGGGTTTGAGAAATTCAAGAGTTGTTAACCAAAGGGCATTAATAATGGCTTTCTTTATCAACTCAAATGATTCTCTTTCATCTTTGCTCCATGGCTTTTCTTATCATGGCTTGAAGGGGTAAGAGTATTTGTGAAAAATCTAGGATGAATCGTTTAACAAAACTTATTTGGCCTAGGAATGATTGCATGGTTTTCTTATTGTGTGGGAGGGTAATTCTTGCTATTCCTTTCTTGGATACTATAAACCCAAGGAGTTTTCCTTCTGGTAAAGCAAAATTAGAATTTTTGGGGTTTAATGAAATGCTATATCTCATGCATCTTTCAAAGATGTGCTTGACGTCGCCTAAATGATCATTCCTATCCTTGGAATACACTGTGATAGCATCCAAGTAAATAACAACTAATTTATTTATTAGACCTCTAAAGGAAACATCCATAGCACGTTGAAATGTGGCATCAACATTTATGAGTCCAAAAGGCATTTTCTGATAGGCACATGTTCCCCACTTGGTTTTGAATGATGTCTTTAATATATCATCTGGATGCACAAGGATTTGATTATATCCTAAGAATCCATCTAGAAACGACATTAATTAAGAACCTATGACTGATTGCGTTACCTGTTCCATAGTAGGTAGAGGAAAATTATCCTTTTGGAAAGCTTTTTTTAGGTTTCTAAAATCAATGCAGATCCTAATATCACCAATCTTTTTCCTAACAAGTACCATATTTGATACCCATTTAGAATGCCTAACAGGGAATATTAGCTTGGCCTTCAGAAGCTTGTTCAATTCAGATTTAATTTGACTTTCAAGGGCTGAGTGAATTTTTTGAAGCTTCTGCTGAACTGGTTTTTCATTTGTAGTCATGGGTATGGTCTGTTGAATTATAGAGGTATCATATGTTTTGAGATCTGCATAATCCCAGGAGAACACACCTTTATATTTTTTCAATAACCTGATGAATGATTATTTTTCTTGAGATGTTAGGTCAAGACCTAGGTTGATATTTTGAGGTTTCTCATTTGATCCTAGGTTTACTACTTCATATTTCAAAGTAGAACTTTGAGTTTTGGAGTTAGTAATTTTATTGAACCTATCTTTCAAATCATAAAGATCTTCCATCTTGACCATAGACTTAGGAATTGGGTTTAGATCAAGATTATTGTTTATTTCTATATCATGCTCATGCTCGTCTATGATCTGCTCTTCATATGATCCTTCTGATGTAAGGAAATTTACAATATCTGCATCATTATTGAACACTCTCCAATTTGTTATGTTGTCTGGAATAGATGGTCTAAACAATAATTCTATTGAAAACCTATCTGGACTAAATTCTTTTGATGGTATAAGTCTACTTGCCACATTGGCAAGTAAGTCAGCACTTGTGTTCTGGAGTCTAGGGATTGAAGAAATGTTGAAAGCAACAAAATGAGAAGTCAATTTATGAGCTAAAGGTTTATAGTGTTTAAGATGCTCATCAACACAATGAATTGTATTTCTCACCTGTTTCACAATTATTTCAAATTCACCATAGACTCGAAGATATTTGGCATTAATATCGATGGCTTTATATAGTCCTTGGATCAGTGCTTCATATTTGGCAATATTATTTGTACACTGAAATTCAAGTTTGCAGGCCAGCATAATTTTCTCTCCTAGCGGATTGATCAAAATGCATCATGCACCTGCACCATCTTCTCATTAGAACCATCAAAAGAAAGAGTCTAGAATGGAGAGTCATTATAAACTTTATCAATTAAATTTAAACACTTGGAAGCATCTATTTGTGAGAAATTCTCAATTTGAGAAACTATAACATTATCTAAAGGGCGAGGCAACAAGTTCATTGCTTCCCTCAAGGTCTGTGACTGTATACTCCATGAATTTTTCTCATTCTATCCTGATTTGGTTTGGTTTATTGTTATGTGGCAACCACATGTGGGACCAGCTAGTTGGAAAATAATCGTGCAACTTTTAAAACTAATCCTTGCTGAGAATCAAACCATAAAATTCAAGAATATCAGCCACCAATATATCAATTATTTGTGAGACTTTTGGATTAGAGGAAAGCCTAATTTAAATTGATGCTATCTCTCCAAGTACCTCTACTTTCGTCCTGTCTAACTGAACTATGTGTACTATATATTTTTGAGGTGTAATGTTTAATTTAGCACACACAGTGCTTGGCATTATGTTTGAGGAGGTTCCTAAGTCAACAAGGCAGTTATGAACATTCCTATTGAAAATTTCATAAGTAAGAAGAAAGGGAGAGACATGAGAGATAGATCGATCGCCAATTAGAACTAGATCTGAAGGATCTACTTTGTTTGAGGATGAACGAGGTTTTCCCATATTTTAGGCAACTTGAGTAACTACAACAAATGGCAGGGGAGATACTGGAACTGCTTTCAATTCTCTTTACAGGATCTTCTGTTGTTGTTTGAGTTTAGTGAGCTCATGCAACATAATGTTAGCTGTAGTATTTTTCATGTCTTCCACTATATTGTATTCAACTGTATCCAATATTACCAGTGTTTTTGAAGCATTCGAGGAGTTTGGAGGAACAGGGTCGAGTTGGCTAGTTTTAGATTTCTTAGTTTCTATTTTCTCTTTTGCAAGAGTAGCAACTTTTTGCTTCTGATTAGTGGTAGACATGTCAAGAGAATTTTTTCTTCTAGTAGTTATTGCCATTGCTTGTGCCTCTTCTTCTGTTAGGAGAACAAAATCCCACATCCCATTCAGTTCAATTTCTTCTTCTGTTTCAACTTCGTCATCATTTGGTGAATCTTCTACTGATTCTTGGTTAGATTCACCATTTGAAATGGTGTTTGGGGGTTGTGATGCAGAAGAGGAGTTCTTTTTGAATGATTGGAAGGATCTTTTAGGAGTAGGGGATTCTGCTACCTTTTGTTTTATTTTTACCATTTCATTTGACATTGTTTTCAACACTTTCTAAAGGCCTTCCAGATCGAAAGGGTCCTTTGAAGTTTTCTTTTTAGAGTCATCTTTAAAAGTTACTTTCTTGGTCTTCCTTTCATCTATTTGTGATATTTTTTCTAAAGCTAAGATTCTTCTTTCCACAGACAGGGCTTCTTTCATGTTTTCTACTAGGGTAGCCTTATTGGTCCTATCTACAAAGATTGCAATATTAGAAGGAAGAGATGATATATACCATTCTATTTGTACATCTACAACAGGTTTAGAGGTAGCTAGGATTTTGTTTAGCAATTTGTTAAATCTGGAGTTGAAATCTTTTATCTTTTCATCTGTATTAGCTTTTAAATTAGAAAAATCATTGATCAAGGATGCTACAGTTCTGTCATCACCAAATTTTGCAAGAAATACTTCTTGAAAAGTATCCTAATCTTTAATTGAACCCGCTGGAAGGGGAAAATACCAAGATCTAGAAAATCCTTGGAAGGTAGAACGAAACAATCTTATCACAACATCTTCATGTGTAAATCGATTGAGATTCATGGCTAACATAAAATTGTTAGGATGTTCTTCGGCCAGAAGAGCATCATCAGGATTATACCTAGGCGGCCATTTTTCTGGATTTCTTGGGAGCGCATTTGGATTTGAAATGAGGACAACACCAAGATTTGTCCAAGGTTGAGCAGGTTGATTGGCCATAACTTGAGTTAAGGACTGAGAAAATGGGAAGGTCAGTCCAGAAGTAGGTATAGATGGTGAAGAACTTACTACTGGGTTAGTACCGATAATTGTAGTACTAACAGGGGAAGTGGATATTTGAGAGGTAGTGGATTGAGTAGAAGTGGATGAAGGAATAGATAGGTGGAGGGGTGAAGTGATCTCGCTAGTATCTAATTAGAAAACTAATGAAGCGACTTTCCTACATCATGGAGGGATAGGGAACTCATAAGGAGTGACCCCAAGTTTTTGACTTTGCAGTCTAGTCAATACACGAGTTTGTTGTAATAAGGAGGTAATGCTTGCTTCAGATAATTCGAGTCTCTCTGGCTTCTCATCAGAAATGGATATCTGTTCCAGTTTCTGTATCAAGGAATGAACTTCATGATATTCAGGAATATAATATTGAGATGGTGTTTTCCTTACTACTTCAAGAGACGAGTGAGATGTTTCTACAACTTCAGATTCCTCATCAGGGGATTCTGAACAAGATCTAGAAGGTATAGAAGTGGTGGAGGGGTTTTGACTCTTCTGAATTCTTTCTGAATGATATTTAGGTTTATATGCCATTCATACCTAAAGGCCATCCTTCTAGCTCCAAAATGTTGTGGCTTCAAAATTCTACAGCCAAAACATGGGGGATATTCACCCGGTCATGACCTTAAGACAACTCCTTTTCCATTTGAAGTGGTGGCTCTGACTAGGGATGATGGGACCAGTTTCCCAATGTGCGTTTTAAGATGAGAGTGGGTGGTCTATGAATGTTTTGTAATAGGATAATGATAATCTAAGTGACTTATTCTATGATTCAATATCTTTAACTTAACTTATCCTAATATAAACCTGTGTGTTTTTTGCATGGTATGTGATCTACAAAGATATCCTTTTAATATGTTATAATAAAGATTAAACACAATTAAATGGAGATCATAACGTAAAAGATAATTCCTTTGCCTAAATAGTTAGTGAAAGCATTTATAAAATATATCACATGTCTAATGAGTTATATATGAAAATTAAAACCCCAATTATGGAATCAATAAAAAAGTAAAATTAATGCTTCACAGAAACAATAAATCTCACATATAATTCATGAAAAGAAAGTTTTTCCACTAATTAAATGTTAACGGAATTATGCATACATGATAATAGTACTAGATGTATGAAGTCCTGCTCATTTGACAAATGACATAGACAAAATTATTCCTTCAAATCAAATTATCTCCCAAGAATATAGAAGTGCATCAACAAAGGAAAATAGTTTTATATCTAAAAGAAAATATCATGTTCCATCATTTGACCAAAGCATTCACAAACTTACAATAGTGCATTCTTTGCAAATGTTTTTGATAAAATTTTGGACCCTTCTCTAAATGCATGAGAAGGGTATAAATACTATTCTAACTAAGTATGAAAAAGTAGATCTTCTAGGCCACATAGGTCAATCTTTACTTCTGCAGTTGCAGCTTCAGTTTCAGCAGTTTCCAGCTTCAAACTAGGGCAGTGGATATCTTACAAACTGTTCATCGGATTGACTTCATTCCACCACCAAAAGTTGCGGCTTTTAGAGGAGGTTCAGATGAACCTATAGCGCAGTTCCAAAGAGGAGATCTTCTAGGCCACGCAGGTCAATATTTACTTCTGCAGTTGCAGCTTCAGTTTCAGCAGTTTCTGACTTCAAACTAGGGTAGTCAATATCTTGCAAACCGTTCATCGGATTGACTTCATTCCACCACCAAAAGTTGCGGCTTTCAGAGGAGGTTCAGATG